>VXBQ01000184.1:96432-115654 GCA_013400175.1 Phainopepla nitens
GGACCGGGGACACCACCGGCACCGGGATACCGCGGACAGCACCGGTACCGGTACCAGCCCGGGGACCGCGGACAGTACCGGTACCAGCCCGGGGACCCGCGCACGGGGGACCGGGGACACCACCGGCACCGGGATTCCGCGGACAGCACCGGTACCGGTACCAGCCCGGGGACCGCGGACAGTACCGGTACCAGCCCGGGGACCCGCGCACGGGGGACCGGGGACACCACCGGCACCGGGATTCCGCGGACAGCACCGGTACCGGTACCAGCCCGGGTACCTGCGCACGTGGGACCGGGGACACCACCGGGACCGGCACCGGGATACCGCGCACGTAGGACCGACACGGGCCCAGAGGCACCACCGGTACCGGGACCGGCCCGAGGAGTGGGCTGCGAGCTGGGAACAGCTGCGGGACAGCAGGGACTGCGCGAAGCTCGGAGCCGAAGCGGTGTTTTTGGGGTGGAAGCTGCCAGAAAAAGGGCTGGCCGGCCGGGACGCCGCCCCTCGCTGCCGGGGCAGCGGGCTCAGCGCCACGGAATCGCGGAGGCTGGGGAAGAGCCCCGGGAGCACGGAGCCCAGCCGGGGAGGGCCCGTGTGCTACAGCGCTCTCGGTGCTCCCGGGTAAAATACCGCTTGGGTGAGTCCTGCTCCGAGGGATCGATGCTGCCTGCTCGCTGCTTTCTAGGATTCCATAAATAAACTGGTTGTCTGCTCATTAAGTTGGAATCAGGGACATTCCTAAGCAGTTTTTCCTTCCTCTTTAGGTGAGGGTTTCAAGTAAAGCATGAGCTCCTCACCAGCATAGCCAGCCTTCCATCTTCGCCCTTTGAAGCCAGGCGCTTGTGGTCACTCCCAGCTGGAAATCTTGCACAACAACAACAACAGAGAGCTGGCAAAGGCTTAACGGGGGCCAAAACCCCCCTGTAACACACATTCTTTAGCAGGGTGACTGGGCTGCCTTAAAACCACCTTGTGCAGAAGAGGGACGAGGTGGTTTTAAGGCGGGGAGGCTGCAGCATGATCCACAGCTGAGATTTCTCCCTGCACCCACACTGCCACCTCAGCTCCCACCGGCCCGCCAGGGGGTTTTGTCCCATTTTGGAGGGGTGTTGCAGTGCAGCGTGTCTCACAGGAGAAACAAACAAGGCCATGAGGTGAATTTAGTCATTTCTTGCCCAGCTGTGGACACAGATGTGTCCACACAGCTGACGGCATTGCCAGCACTGCGAGTGCTGCTGTTCCAGAGAAGGAGAAAAGCCAGTTTTTAGTGGAACTATCCGTCAAAAAATAAGCCTTCCCTTCCTCTCGTTTTGGTCGTCTTCCAACAGAAATACAACTCCTACAACTAGCAGGAAACACTGGAATGATATCCAAGCTTCTAGCTCAGGCATCCAGTTAAAGCCCCATTATCCAGAGTCTCTAACATCCAGCCAGAGATTTAACAGCAGCTTCCAGAGATTTGGCAAAACCTCACACGCTGTTCAGGCACAGTCAGACTTTTTCAAGCCACATCTGCTGCTTTCTCATCCCTTTTTGCACTCTCCAGGTATTTTTAGGAAGTAAGGCAGGTAGTGGGGAACACCAACAAGTCGATCGGCGTGGGGCTGAAGGCTCCAGCTCGTTAGAGTTGATTAATGAGGTTCCTTCATGGGGTGAGACACCTTGTACCCATCCCTCAGGCAGGCTGGAGTCAGAGCCTACCCAGTTCCTTGCAGTGGCCCAGTCCTTGGTCGTGCTCCTTTTCCAGCCCTTCAGCATATTTTTGGAGGCAGTGACCTGCTGTGCAGTATTTTAAGGCACAGGTGAGTCACGTTTATTTCAATCCAAGTTAGCCTGGAGGGCCCAGCTGCTTAAAGTGTCCATCATATACATCACAGACGTGATTCTAACTTCAGAGAAAAGCCAGATTTGGGTAGTTTGCATCTAAAATTTAATGACAGGGGGCAAAGGCTACTCATTAGCTTTCTCCTTAAAGAAGTGGTTTGTCTTTCCCTAAGCTCATCCTAAAAAAAGGACTTTTCTTTTTTTCTTTCCAAGTTCTTTGTGGTTTGACCACAAGTTTTCAATGTGAATTTGCTGGTTTCAGGTATTTAAGGCAATTAACAGTTGTTTTACAAGGGCCAGCTGTTACCAGTTCTAGTGCTCATTTCTGCTTATTGGGGGCAACTGGAGAGAAACAAAACAGAAGGAAAAAGCAAGATTAGTAGTATTACCATTATTAGCCTGGAATTACATTTTCCAGCTGCTTTGATGGCTTGGAAAAATCTATTACCAACTCTCAACCCCAATATGAGTATTTTACAAACCCAGATATAATAATAATAATAATAATTTTAGCAACACATGACCAAAGATCTACTTTGATCTTGTCCATGTAAGAGATGATGTTCCTACTGCTTGTGTCCTCCTTGTCTGCTGCTTTGCTTTGCCCTTACTGCATCGGGAGAGTTTCTGGGATTCACTTCTTCTGGTGCCCTGCCAAAGCTCGAACTGGTAAGCTACAGAAAGCTGTCAGAGATGCATTTTTGTGTCCAGGCCCTCACTTCACTCCCAGGATTGCTCCCAGCACGGGGTACAGTGGCTGCAAGGGACTGATACAAACAGTGTACAGATGCAACTCGCTCAACTGGGCGTCCCAAAAATACTTACAAAGAAACAGCACAAGTGCCAAACCAACAGCTGGTATTTGTGCTCCTTGAATTAAATGATGTAAGTGAATAAGTGACAAGCAAGCCTCTGCTTCAAACATCCTCCCTGCTTTCATGCTGCAGAAATATCCAACGGGGCGATTAACGTGCGAGCCCTCGGAGAAAGCACAAGGAATCTCCCACAGATTGCTTGGCTTCCCCCTGGCCAGACCAGAGGCAGCAGAGGTGCAGACTCTCATCTCATTTTCTCTGCCTGGCTTCCCGTGGCACGCAGTCCAGGTGGGCATAGTTGGGCTAATCCAGTCCATGGGGGTTTCAGCTGCAGGGACCGAGGGGAGGCCAGAGCACTGCCTTGCTTTCAGAGGAGTCTCCACACTGCAGCGTGGTGCCCTGGCTTTTAACCCTTCCTGAGACAGGTGCACTTACCAAACATCTGGCTGCTTTGGGCTGAACCAGCTGCAGAGGCTGTCCCAAGGTTTGATGTCCCAAGTATCTCCTCCAGCTGCTTCTCTCTGAAGCCAGCTCTCCTTGCAAGATCCATATCTGGGGGCAGTTAGGGTCAATAAATCTGTTGGTTTGCTTTAGCAGCAGGGTGGGTGCTTCCCTTAGAGATTATATTTCAATCCTTTATCTTATTAAGGGAAGATGTGTTTTGTCCATTAATCCAATTAGCCCGGTGGATTAATAACACTGGGCTTGCTCTGTTTCAGGAAGCATAAAAATAGCAGTCAAGCATAATTAAACCTAAACTTGTAAGCAACTCTGGTACCAAGAGTACTATTTCCCTGGATATTCTGTTTATTATTGTTACAAGCTATGCTCTCAAATTACATGACGTGAATTCTCGATTAGAACGGCTCAATTCATGACCAAAAAGCAACAGGCTGCCCTGAAAACATTTACTTTTTGTACGTTTATAACATTTTCTTTGTGCTAAATATAGCCAGGTGGGCTCCAGCCCAGAATAATATTTTCAAAACTCGAGAGGAATCTGTTGGCTTGCAAAGGAATGAAAGCAATTTGTCATTATTCTGACGTGCCCCGGCACAGGGTGCTCTCTGATCAGAGCTATTCCCTGACAGATCCAGCTGTGGGTATTTGGCTGCTGGAACACTGGATATGGTGCCTGTGGATATATCCAGCTTTTGGCGTCTTTTCCTTCGAGGACGCATTTTCCTTTCCTTCGAACAATGCTCCCGTGCTGCGGATGCAAAACCCAGAGAAGCTTTGGGGAGGGGGCAAAAAGGAGAAAAGGGAGAGAAAGTAGCGAACGGGGACGAACTCCGGGGGCGAATCCGAGCAGCCCGTGCAGAACTACAACTCCCAGCGCTCCCGGGGAGGGAAGAGCGACTCCAAGGCACGACTCCAAGCCAGCAGAGTCCCTGCAGCGAGGCCACCCGGGAGCCGCCGCCGGTCCCGGGGACACGGCGCGGTAAGTGGGGACAGTCCGCGGGGGACGGCGGCACGGCGGAGTGCACTGAAGTTGGGCGCAAAAGCTCACAGAAATCCGCGTGGAGCCTTTGCTACGTCCAGCTCCGAGTTTTTCAGCGCTCCCTGCCAAAGCCCGGCGCGGTGGTTCCTGGGGAGGAAGGGGTTAAGCGCCCGCACACGCCGCGCTCCTAAGTCTGGCTACCAGCTCTTCCCTTTGTCGCAGCCTGGTGACATTTGGAGGAGCGGCAGGCGCACGCCTGTCACACCCCAAACCGGCTCTGACACGGGCTCACAGTGTCTGCACCAGTGCCGAGTTCCCTCTGCTCCCAGTGCCTTCCCCAAGGGATCGTCCCAGTCAGCTGAGACAGTGGTGATGCTTAAAGTTTTAGCTTTTCTATTTTTCACATTCTGTCCTGTCGTAGTGTGTAGTTCTGGGCTTCATATTAATCGGTTTTTATTAAATTAATAATGATTTTTAATAAACTGTGGTAATAGGTTTATTTTTTAAAAATAGATTTATTAAGGGCTATTATTTAAAAGATTATTAAGGGTTGGTAATTGTCTTGTTTACCTAATTGTTCACAGAATAGGTAGACAAAACAATTTCTTTCTAGCTTGAGACCAAAGACAAATTTTAGGCCCAAGAGTGTAAACAGCAGTGAATGAAGAGAGAGAACAAGGAGGATGGAGCTTCATAACCTGAAGCTGTAATTGGACAATTAACTCCAATCTGCTGATGGACCAAAACCTATAAAAGTGTGAGGCCTCATGACTGGAAGGCTATTTTGTGACCATTTGTGGGTTTGACTTGGCTGTGGCCTCAAGGGGTTCCTGCACTACCCAAATTGGATCGTTTCAATAAGCACCTTTTTATCCTTTTACTCTACCTAGTCTCTGTTTCCAGGTCAGCCTACCCAGGCATCACTTCGAAAGGGGGATCTGGGGTAGAGGTGTCCAGAGCCACAAGGCAAAGTCTCCAGGTGCAAATAGAAGCCTCTGCTGAGGCAGCTCTCAGGCTCCCATCACTGATCTCTGCTGAAGGAAGAGCTCTCATTCTCCTCCTGGCACTGCTCGTGTGTCTGGAACAAAGCAAGCGTAACTTCCTCCCAAAACAGCTTGGTGTTCTCTGGCCGCGGGGTGGGATGTTCTCAGTGATCATCAAGGACTGTGCTCAAGGACTTCACTCTTGTCTCAGGTGTCTCAGGCTGTTTCCTGACATCCTGAAGCTGAGGCCAGGCTGCAGCCTGAGACTGCCTGGGCTGAAAACGTGGTGGGATTCTTTGGCACCAAAAGCATTCGTAGCTGGAGAGGATCCCGTTCAGCTGCAACTGCTGTCCCCTGTCTAACTCGGGGAATTCTCTTCCGCAGCTGATATTTTGTCTTCCTCCTGGCATCAGTGCCTTTCCCACAGATCCACTGCGTGCTGCAATAGGATATGTGGTTGGATCGAGGCCATTGTGTAGGAAAACAGCAAAAGAGCAGCCACCTTCTCTGCCCTATTCCCCAGGCACACAGGCAGTTGGGACAGGAAGGCCTAATCTAGTCTTAAAAGCGAGTGCTGTAAGACCTGTGCACACTCAGAGATGGAAACAAACGGAGGTATCTTTAAGTAGTCTTAAAACTGGCCTGAAATGGAGTTTGAAGTGTGACTAAAGCGATCATTTTAGAAAGAAGCAGATTCTGCAGACTCTGTGAGAGGGAGATTTACCTGGTTGTCGCACCTTTTAAATCAAACTTAACCTTGCAGGGCTGCTGCATTATGTTTTATGCTTCTTTTTTTAGGCAGAGACACCAGCTGTCGGTGTTGGTTATGGCTGCAGTGTGTCAAGCACTGCACAGGAGAGTTTGCTCCCTCGTCTGCAGGTTGCACTCCACCTATGTGAGAAAAATGAGGTAAGTTCTCATCTGATTCCTGGGTACTGGGAGGCCAGAGCTTAGCACAAACAGTCCTGCCTAACCCTGACCCGACGGTTAATCCTTAAACAGTTCAGCCATCTCACAGAAATGCTTTGTGGGCTCTGTAAATGATAACAGCCAGGCTTCTCCACTCCCTTCACCACTGGTAAGAACTCGTTCTCTCAGGCTGGAGCTCTGTTAATTATTGCCTGTCCTGCCTGGAGGGCTCCTACAATTCCAGGCAGACACGAAGTGGTGTGGTGCTGCTCACCTCATGTTAAATACTGTTCCAAACAGACTGAAAGGAGCACATGCTGCCACCCTTGTTCCAATGATTTTTTTTTCTTTTCCCCTAACTCAGCTCCAGCCCACTGTGCCCTAAGACTTGGTTTTCACCCCTTACATCAGTGTGTCAGGTACAACATAGCACATGTAGCCTGATGGGAACCAGATTTAGTGTCAGAAGTGCTCAGCCGTTTGGCCAAACAGCATCTGGAGCCATCCAAATTCACAGCATATTCCAAGCTGGGAGGGATTGGGGGGATTAAAATGAAGATCAAGGTTTCCTGCAGTCTTTACAGCAGACCATTTGGACTGAGAGACTGGGTTACTGATTTTGCATCTCCAAACTTGAGGGTACTCTTGTGGTAGGTAAGTATTTTCTACAGTATTTTCTGCCACACAAACTTCACTGGAGACTGCAGCCCACCGAAGAGTGACTCAGCTGTCAAAACTCTCCAAGCACATGGAATACCTTAAATCTGATCTGCCCATTCAGTCCCCCCCTGGTCTGTGCAAAATAAACACCTGCAAATGAGCAATAACCTCAACATGATCTTCAATTCATCTTCCCAATCATTTTCTCACTGCAGATACTTAAATCAGTTAAAGGAAGATGACAGCCTTTGTAGACAAGCTCAGACCTCAGGAACTTTCTACCTCTTTCACAATCTCTCCCCCTTCCTGCAGAAAGTTGGGAAGAAATATTTGGTACCACAGCTCAGTGCAGCAGGTAAGAAAGAAATCAGGGCATCCAGAGAGAAACACCTGGTAGATCACACAGCTGAAATGAAACAGAGACACACACACATGGCATCAACCTGATCTGTTCTGAGGTGATCAGGTTTAAACATTTGGGACAGTATCTTTTGAAGAGAGAAGGCTGGCAGGAAAACAGGCAAGGTTTACTTGTCAGACAAACTGACAAACATCTTCTTGGTGTAATGCAGGAAAAGTTTTCTTTGAGAGAAGGGCATTGGCTGGTACAAGACAAAACCAATGGACAGCTGCTCCCCGAGCATTACAACGTTGGGACCTTTAGCTTGCCATGGTCTAAGCTTAGGAGGAAAGCCAGATTTTAGGTTTCAGGTGGGATCACTTGTCTGGTCCCCTCTCACACACGGGCATTCTGCCTTGAGCCAAGATTGCCTGTGCCTTGGAGATCCAGAGAGCACCATGGTTGTACGGGCGGGCTGCCTTTCATCACAGCCTTCTCTTCCCCTTTCCCTGCTGTTTAGAGTTGAGAAGGATCCTGGAGGAGTTCCAGGAGGCTGAGCAGTGGCTGGAGAAGTCGGTGCTGATCGGGTGTTCAGACGAGCACAGAGCACGCTTCGCCCTGGATTTAGGTTGGGATGGCTCCTCTTCCACCCGTGCCAGCACCAGCTGGATGCTCTGGGATAGAGGTGCTGCCAGGGCAGCAGCCCTAATCCTTGGGAGAACCTGTCCTGCCAAGGAGGGCTGGGCTGAGTCTCTGGAGGAGCTGTTATGAGCGTGGCACAGCCACAGGCTGCCCTGCTGCTCCTGTGCCCGTGTGTGTCAGGAAAGGTGGGCTGGGGGAGGCCACTGACATTTGGGAATGCTGCTCCTGAGGGGGTTCACTTCCATGGGAACTCCCAGAAATTGTATATTGGAACAGCGAAGGGCATAAAATTGGAATAATAGTGATAATAGCTGAAATTTATGAGATCAAATTTTCTTTTTTTTCTTTTTCTTTTTCTTTTTCTTTTTTTTTTCTTTTCTTTAACAGGAGCCTTGGATAAATCAGTTATTGAGTCAGAACTGCAGGGATCATTTACTGACCTACGAAAGGCTCTCTTTGTAGTGGATGGGAAGGATTCTCCTCTGCTGGCTTCGGTATTGGACAGGGCTTTTTACTTAAGGAAGCTGTGATCTCTAACATCAACCCTTCTCCTTATCTCCCACATTGCTTTATGATCTAATATTGTAGAAGTACCTGCTGTACACTTTCAGGAACCTAGATACAGGCACATTATAAATTACACCAGTTTTCCCAAATCTGTGGTCCCAAAAGGAAGATGCAAGGGAAAGAGAAACAGGCAAGTGACTTAAAAATGACTGCAGTAATTTATCCCATTTAGCTGAAATGGGCTAAATCACAGCGATCCCAGTTTGTCTTCAGCTCAACAACTATCAGGCAAACTGGGTGTCACAAACAAACTTACACATCATCTCCCAGAGCTGCTCTTTTAAAACCTCTCTCTTATAAGCTGGTGCTCTGCAAATGCCCTGTGTTTGGAAGGCCTGAGTAAAGAGCTGTGTGTGAGAATCAGCTGTCCTGACCCATAGGGAGAAATAACTCGTGTTTCCTTTCCTGCTCTATAATGTTTGTGATGCTTGGGCTATTTTTCAAGAAGATACTCAGGGCTGGAGACTCTTTAGAATAGTCCAGTTCCCAAAACAACTCCCATTATGTCCTAATAAACAACAGCTCTTGCCCACCTCCCCCAAACACACTCAAATTTAGAAGCAGGAAACATGGATTGCAGAGTCTGCCACTTGTCAAAAAGCACTGCCCATGCTTCATTTACCTTTCTGAGGCTTCCAAAGATAATCAGAGTTTATCCCCACAAAGCATTTCTCAGGCAGACTGCTCTGAATTACTTCTTCCCCCTAGGTATAAACGAGGTGTGTGTTCCTCTGTGTTGGCAGGCCCAGTCCCTTCTGCGGTGGCACGATGCCCACCAGTACTGCAGCAAAACTGGGCAGCCCACTCAGAAGAACCCAGCTGGCAGCAAACGTGTCTGCCATGCCAGTGGAGTCACTTACTACCCACAGGTGAGCACCTGGCAGCACAGGTGAGGGACACAGGGCTCTGTGACAGCCCTGTGAGGGGCAAGCAGGAAAAGGGATTTGTGCCTAGCTGGGTACTTTGTCTTTAGTGGTCAGCCAGTGACCCTCAACCAGCCAGGAAAAGCGAAAATTTGCACTTAGCTGTTTAGCCTGAGCTTGTTGCTTTGCTTTGTGGTGCGTGTGCCAGGTGTCCCCAGTGGTCATCACCCTGGTGTCCGACGGGAGCCGGTGCCTCCTCGCCCGACAGCCCTCGTTTCCCCCGGGCATGTTCACGGCTCTCTCAGGCTTCTGTGACATGGGTGAGTGGGTTCTGATCCTGCACAGAGGCCCTGGGCATGCAGGCTGTGGGGACATCAGCCAAATTCCTGTTGACAGGGAAGGCTGGACACACAGGTCATCTGTAGGGACATCAGCCAAATCAATCCCTGTTCACAGAGAAGGAGGGACACACAGGTGATCTGTGTCCCCATTCCCCGATGTGTTCAAGGCCAGCCTTTGAGCAGCCTGGTCTGGAAGGTGAACATGCTGATGGCAGGGGGTTGGAGCTAAATAATCCTTAAAAACAGACCCAAACCAGTCTGTGATTCTGTGACAGCCTAGATCTAAATAGATCTGTGTTTGCATACAGAGAGAATTCAGTTTCACTCTATGCATGGTCTCAAGTTAAACCCCTTTGACTCTGTGAGAGTTCTACTCTTTGATTTCCTACAGCTGTTATGTACCTGAAGGGAATGGGAATTACAGGTGACTAGCAGTTGTTCTGGTCCCTGATAGTAAACACAAGCTTTAAACTTGCTGTGTTATACCCCCTGATCCTTTTAAAATCCGATCTGTGGCCCGTGCGGTCTGGCTTAGAAGAAAAACTACAGACCTCTTGTTACAGGAGGGAAAATGGCTTAAAATGGAATTGTTCTGTCCACCATCTGCACGTAGATGGGGCCAAAAATGTCTCTAGCGCCCGTGTTTATCAGAGGTTGATGAATTTAATGCAGCATCCCGCCAGCAATCGTTTCCAGGTCAGCACAGCTGGAGCCCCTGGTGTGGGAACGAGGGTTTCCTGCATTTTCCTCGCCAGGGTTCGCTGCCCTGAGGCCGGGCTGTCCTTGCCTGACTCTGGTTGGCTCTAGGTGAGAACGTGGAGGAGGCGGTGCGGCGGGAAGTGGCCGAAGAGGTGGGGCTGGAGGTGCAGTCGCTGCGTTACTCGGCCTCCCAGCACTGGCCCTTCCCCAGCAGCTCCCTGATGATAGCCTGCCACGCCCGGGTGGCAGCCCAGCCGCCTGAGGTGAGTGGCTCGGGCTCCCCTGAGCTCTCTCGCTGCCTGCCTCAGGCAGCAAAATCTCCTTCAGTCCACAGAATTTAGTTAGGAGGGCATCAAACCCTCCCTAAATGCAATTTTCCCTCGGCTTTTTCTGCAAGCGCAGAAGAAACTTTGAAACTATCCCGTCGTCGTTCTGTTGCAAGGTGCCAGATCTCGCTCAGGTCGCTGTATATACCAGCCCAGAGCCCAACACCCCTGTATTTTTTCCTCTGAGCTTTGCAGAGGAGGTTTTCCCCCCACATTTGCCATAGAACACACAGATTCTGCCACGTTAATTACTGTGCTCAGCCACTCTGCTTTGCCACGATGGAGCAGGGTAGGTTTGTGGCTTCCCTAAGGTAAGCCAGCACAACAAAGTGCTGGTTGATAGTAATATCCTTGGATCATAATATCCTTCCCTAGACTGGAATCAGTGCCTGATTCAGGCGTGGATGTAGCACTCTGGGCATTCCAGCGTGGGATCTCTGTGGGAGCAAGAATGGGCAAGGTACCATATTCAAAGCTGATTTAAGGAACTGGTGCCCTCTAAATTTTTTCCAGATCAGTATGGACACTCTGGAACTGGAGGAAGCCCGCTGGTTTGGCCTGGAGGAAATTGTGGAGGGTCTCAAGAGAGGGCCCAGCTCCTCAAAACAAGAGGACGGTAGTTTTTTACCCTGGTTCCCTCCCAAGCAGGCCATTGCTCACCAGCTGATCTGTGAGTGGGTTCAGCAGCAGACTGCCCAGACAGCTTAAGCAAGGCTTCATGGACTCTGTGATTCCACCAGAACTGTGAAAGCTCCACGGAAAAGCTTCCAAAGCCCCTGGAGGCAAGGGCTGTGTTACTGTGAGGACAGCACCACACTGACAGGACTCAGACACACTGACCTACAAAGGTCTCTGAACTGATCTGACAGCCCCATGTACAGTGGATCACCTCTGAGATCCCATGATCTGAAGTAAATGTACAATAAAATTCTTAGTCCAAAGCATCGAAATTCTTGTGATCAGCTGTCACTGACCCCCTGGCACCAGTGTCCCATTTTCCTCCATTTCTTCCATCTTGGATGGGCATGGAATGCACCCCTTTTCCCAGAGCAAAAATAAAGGGACAGTGGCACTTTCCAGTGTCTGTTTGTATGGATCTGCCAGAGCTATCAAAAACCAGAAGAAAACCTGCTGCCTGTTTGCTCTCCTCTTCTTCTGTCTCTTCCCACTCAATCTTCCATTTTAATATAAAATATCAGATTTTTTTTTTTTTTGTAAATATGAAACAGGCTTCTACATTTTCCCCACTGGTAAAACAGTTACTTCTGTCCCAAGAAAGAGAGAACAGAGCTACCTGGTGGTAGAGAGCGGAAGAGACCTGCACATAAGCACTTTAGGAGACCACAGAAAATGCAAAGGTGACAGGAACTGCTACAACAAGGACTGCCCTTGGAATGGAAATATCTTGAAAGGATCAGTGCCTCTTACCCTGAGGCCAAAGTCTGTGCCTTGCCTGGAGAGCTGGTCTGATTTTACTGATGAAATGGTACCACCTCTCTGGGGGAGGAACAACAAGGAGACCGTCTGGGCAAGGAAAACTCAGTGAAAGAGACAGATGAAAGGATGTTTGGTCTGCTGCTGATTCAGGCTGACAGTGCTTTCTGCCTGCTTGGTTGCAATTCAGTGCCAAGATTACAAAGCCGGGTGCTTGAAGGAGGAAAAGGGATGTATCCCTGACTGCCACCACTGGGATTCACTGCAGGTGAGCAGTGGTAAAAATCTGGACTGCTGACACCTAAGCAGTAAGTAAAAAAAACAAGTCTTTCACACCATTGAGACATGCTGTGGTTTTTCGGGTTACTTTTACTTCAGGAGGGTGAGAGGGGATTCTTTCAGGCACGTACAAACACCTTTCCCAGTATTCTAGTTACCAGTGAGAGAAAAGATCTTTTCAACCTACCCAAATAGGGATTTTTTGGCAGAGCTAGAACAACTGCAGGATAATAATCACATCACATCTTTGGAAAAGCATCACATTTTAAACTGTTTTATAAAATCCTTAATCCAGACCCTTTTGTCTTAGTTGTGAAACAACATCGGTGGCCTCCATTCCTGATGTTAAGCAAGCAGGAGTGGTGATAGGCAGTAGCCAGGTGTGAGCAGGACAGAAAAACAAGGTGAGGGACATTGTCCTCACCTGCATTTGCCTCAGAAATCTGTCTGAAGCCTGAAGAACCCTCAATGCAGTCAAGACAGGACATGCTCCATAAAGGCAAGTGACCTAGAAAAAGGAACAGGCAATTCCTGACAGAGGCTTCCTCACCAAAACACAGCAGGGCTTTCCCTTGGAAAAGGTACCAGGCAGCCAAAAGTGGACAGAGCAATGGGTTTCTCTCCAGAATGTATCCCTTAACTGAATCCTCTTTGGGAACACTTGGCTTGTATAAATAATGAGACCCCTCTGCTTTCAGGGATTTACAGCAAGACTCAGCACTGAAAAGCTGCCAGCTGGGGCATTACAGCCCAGTTGCTCATAGGTATTTCCAGTCAGCAGGATATAGAATGATAGCATTCATCTGATTAATCAGATGTCACTTTTTGGTGAGCGGGTTGAGAGCAGCATTCCACCTACCTCCCAAAAGCAGCAGGGCATAAAACTCCTGTTGATCTCTGACAGGTGCCAGCAGAGGACTGAAGTAACCAAACCTTATGACACAACTTGTTTATCTCTGACTGCTTAGAAAAATCTTTTCTGGAAACAGTGTGGGTAGAAAATTCCCTCACCACCTGCTCTGCCTCTGCCATCAGAGAGGCATTCATTGTGGATGGCAGAAAGTCTGCCTTCAGCATTACAGCTCTTACATGAAGAAATTGTTTCACCTTAAAACAAGCTCTGAGACACTGTGGACACACACTGAGCCTGATGTTTGGCCTGAGAGGACAGAAGCACTCAGTGGAACGCCCTGACAACCTGACCTTGTAAAAGTCATTTGTCAGCAAACCTTTTAGAAGGAACCACGAGCTGCTTACCTCTGGCAGCTGCAGCAGACAGGTTGTCAGAACAACCTGTAGTTACACAGGTACAATTCCTGTGTTCAGTCTGAGGCACCACTTGAACAAACTGAGCTGCCCCAGCCTTCAGCTCCTATCTAAATCTTGCTCACTTTTTAACCTAGCAACATATGGAAAGCTGAAATAACATCCTCTGGTCCTTGTGCTTAGCAGCATCCAGGTAGCATCCTTTATGTAGACTACTACTGTTTCTATTCACGGAAATACTGCAGAGGGACACAGAAGTTCTACTAGCATATTAAAAGAAGCAGAAAAACCAGGAAGGAGGAGGTTTGGGATAGGGACAGAAGCAAATTCACACATCCTATGAAAGTTAAATATGGCTGCTGTGAGTATGCAGCATGGAGGACAGCTAGATTAAACTAGAATATATTCCCAAATTGTAACTATTTGGCCTTATAACTGCAGGTGAGGTTAATAACCCTCACCAATTTAAAAAAGGGAAATCTGATCTGAACTAATTTAGATCACCACCCCTGCAGCCACTGGGCATCAGAACTCCTTTTCCCCACCAAACTACAAAGGCCTTACTGGAAATCTCTCATTTTCTGTTTCCTACCTGTAGCAGTGGCCAAGTGACCCAGGTGGTTTCTCTGCATGAACTGAGCTTTGCCTTCACAGCAGCTTTGCTCTTCCCTTGGCAGCCCGGTAGCCCTGTGAATTTCCATCTGGGAGCGCTGGCCCGCTGAGGGAGAGGCTCTGTTCCACACAGATCCTCACCTCGCAGGAGGAGCACAGGGGGGGATGTTCTCCTGCCTGCATGAATCCCTGTGCTTGTCAGCTCCAGCTGGAGCCACAAACCTGCAGTTGTTCAGGTCACTCTCCCATGCCATGGCCCCCACACCGATTCCCAGACAGGAAGCACGGCGGGCACACGTTCCTGCATGTTTCTGTCCCGTGTCAGGAAGTTGTTCCTGTGTGTTACTGTAAGAACCCAGACCAAGGTGGCTGTGGGATTTGGAGGGGCCCTCTTGGGGGGTAGGGGTGGTCTGTGGGGTTTGGGTGGGGGGCCTGAGGTGTGTGGGCCTGTTTCTGGGATCCTCCATTCTTTTTCCCTCATATTTCCTCTCCTTTTCCTGCTCCTATCTCCCACCCTTTTCTCTTCACATTTCTAGTGCTTTCCTGCTTCTTAAACGCCACCTTTTCACCATTATGTCATCTCCATTTTTTCACTCTAGCCTGCCTTTTTCTGCTGCCTTTTTCCCCACTTTTTCTTGCCCCCACTTTTGTTGCTCCCAGATTCCAAGCAACACAATTGATTCCAATAGTTCAGGCTTGTGCATCAAGGAAAAGAGTTTATTAAGAAAGAGCTGTCCTCTTATATAGAGAGGATCGTGAAGATGAACTGCATTGGTCCATAAGAATAAACAAGTAACTGGTGAGAGGAAGAAAACAATTCTCTGAAAGAGAAACATCACATACAACTGCAGGTGCAAAGCATTATTGACAATTGTTTTTCATTCCTTAGGAAATTTCTCACACAACACAGTCTGAGAGAAGTTGCCTGTCCCAGGCCAAGCCTGGGAAGAGCTGCAGGCCTCTCAGGCTTTCTCAGCCTGTGTGAGACCACAACACTTTTTTGCCGCATTTTTTTTCCCCACCCTTTTTTCTCCCCTGCCCTTTTCTGTCGGCTTTCTATTGGCTTTTTTTTTCCCCCACCCCTTTTTCTGGCCCGTCAATATAAATCCCTCACATGATGGAATAAAAAATAAGGCACAATAAAGACTCCCCGCTGAAATAAATGGGCAGGAGATCGGCTCCTTTTAACACCTTCATTAATAATTTTAATAATTTAGCTCTAGGTGAGAGCAGCTCACCGGGGACGCAGTGTCGCTGTCGCTCCCAGATTATACGATCCAAGTGAAGAGAATGCTCAGCGTTTACCATCCAGCAAGCACTGAATCTCTTCTTCCCGGGAAATTTTCTGTTTAGAGAGTCGGTTGTTGTAAAAAAAAAAAAATAATAAAAAAAAAATCTCGACCTGGTCTCAGTCAAGTTTCTTTGGTCGTGGCGACGTTATTACAGTCAACAGCAGAACAGTTTCACTTTTTCCTCTAGGCTACATACTATTAGTTTCCCCAAGCAACGCACAGTTTTGGATTTTTGGGGTACTTTTTCTCCCTAAAATCCACCCAGGGCGCCCTGCAATCGCTATTTCACATAACCGCGGCCGGCCACCTGCCCCGAGTGTCGCACGGCGCTTTATTCGCCGCCCCCAGCACTTGCGGCTTTTAGCGTGGCTCCGTGCACTCCCGATCTCCGCCGGGCCCCGGTTACGCCGCCGCTTGGTTCTCCGCTTNGCCCCGCGCCCCGGCCCAAGCGCGCTGCGCGCCCTAGGTTGACTCCCCGGCAGCAAAGACTGCAGGACTTTGTTTTGGTGTTTATCTTAGACAGCAGTAGTGGAAAACAAGTGAGCTGTACCCAACCGCTACAACATTAACAATTAATATCTAGAAAAACACAGTCACCTGTGGGGGGGAGGAAGAAAAAAACCCCTTAGATTTTTTATTTATATCACCTGTCAATTTAAGTGTAAAGATGATGAAAAGGGAGGGTTTGCTCTCTTTTCAAACCAATAAAATTGCATCACAAAGGGTGTTCCCTGTTCTGTTTAAACAAGAAAATGGGGATTCCCCATCAATTGATATCTCTGAAATAATGGCCAAGGCAGGGTTTCTTTCAATTGATACCCTTAATATTGGAAGAGAATGGAGATTCCTCCAGTTCAAACACAGACAATAAGGGAAAAGGAAGGTTTTCCCTCAATTTAAAACCCTCTCTACTTCAGGGAAAAAGTTAGGGGTTTTCACTTTTATAAGTTTGATCTATTTGCATAATTGATGGGCTTAATCTTCCAATTACAGCTTCAGGTATGAAGTCATTTACCCCAAGTTTGCTCCCCCTCAACTCACTTTTGTTTACATTTCTCAAGAAATTGTTTTGTCTGATCAAAAAGGGAAAGCAGCAGCTAACACTCTATCTGGACTTTAGAATTAACACACTAAAGACTTGCAGGATTACAAATCTATAAAAAATACAAAAGCTAAATTCCTAATCCCACCAGGAGAGGCCTCTGTGCCCAGGCAGCCTTAAACACAGCCCTGAAGAGGGCTCACCCCTTAGCACCGTCACTGGTCACACCTGGGGCTGTCCCACCGCTCATCATCCCTCTTGTCAAACCCGTCCATTCCTTCTGAGGCGGTGATCCCACCTGTCAATCACTCTCAGTCCGACCTGTCAATCCCTTAGTCCTGCCTGTCAATGCCCTCACAGCTCCTATACCCCACAAAAGCCTCACGTCCCTGACAGCCCCATAATTCCCCCTGACGGCTCCAAAAGACCTCACATCCCTCCCTAGGCAGGGAATTTTCCTAGGGAACAAAGAAAGCTGGCAAAAGAGATTTCCAAATCAGATCTGCCAGAACAGATGCTCTCGTGTTCCAGTCCAAAGACACAAATGGCCGCAGGGAGGCCAGCTGCTGCTGCAGCCTTTGCAGCGTCCCAGGGGATCCTGAGGTGGTACAAAGGGTCTGCTCTGAGTCCCCCTGCTATGGAAAACGAAAGCCAGTTTCTCCTATGAGAGAGTGAGAGAAGCAGCTGCAGCAGGAGCTGTGTAAACATTCCTTCAAAGTGCTTTTCCACCACTGCCACTACCACTGCAACTACCTGGTGATTCTCAGTCCCGTGCTGGAGCTTGGGAGGGAGGGTCAGGGGGGCGAGTGTCCTGCAGGGAGGTGATCCTTCATGGCAGCAGGGAGGCTGGCATCTACTTGTACCCCACAAGGATGCCAAAACCAGTTTATTTGCAGCAGGAGCTGAGGGCTGCTGACTCCTAAGGCTTCTCCTTAAAACTCACCAGTAGGAAGAGGGGGCAGCAGCCAAAGTGCCCAGGTGTTCAGGGGAGTTTTAGGAGGTTAAAGGTCTCTGTGTCCCCTGGGGTTAATTCTGATCTCATAGATGGAAGATGGAAGATCCATTATTTGTTTTCCTGCTTGAAATGTACCCATCAGCAGCTCCACTATTTAGAGCTGGGGCTGCAGGGGTCAAGCCATGAGCAAGAGAACCACGGGCTTGGAAGGATCAGAAGTTCCAGGCTGTACAAAAGGCAGATGCTCAGGTGAGCAAAGTGAATAAATGGTGTTGGAATGCAATGCCAGTTAAACAACTTCAGAATATACTTCAATAGAAACCCATTGAAAGGAAACCACGCCACACTTGTCTTCCCTAATTAATTCCATCAGGCTTCCTTCACTAAAAATACTCTCAAAATTAAAAGCAGAGATGCCTCATGTGCTACTTCAAAGCAGTGGAAGAGGCAGCAGGGAAATGCTTATTCTTCCATGACAAACTCTGCTGTGAGCCGTTCCAGAGCCTTGAAGGTCTCCACTGTGAAGCTGCTGAACAAATGTAAATAGCTGGAATGAGCACAGCCACGGAGAAATCACAGTCCCACTGATGGAGAAGTGAGATTATCCAAGCAGCAAGATCAGCTGGAGCGTTTCCAGAAGAGCAGCTTTGTCCTGAACCTCAGCTTAGGAGTTTTCCTCACATACTACAGGAGTCCTTCCATCTGATTTGACCTTTTGTATAGCACAGGCCACATGACAGTTAAATGTGATCCCGTTCTCAAACCCAGTTCTCTTTTATAGTATCTAAACTTGATCTAACTACTCATCAGTGGAGAATTTTATATAGTTTCAGTGTTAATTACCTTCTCTGTTCAAACATACACCCTCTCCAAAGTTCAAGTACCTCTCTTTTCCACCACTAACTGCTCATTATCTTGGTCTATATTCAAAAACTCCTGTTAATCCCATTTTTCCAGCACAGATTTGTCTGAGTCTGCAGTCTACCTCACCTCTCAGCAGTCCAAATTCCTTGAAATTTTGCAGAACCTTTACACTTCCCCACTCTTGTTGTCCATCTCTAATCCCTGTCCAACCTGCCAGTACTCTCCCTGAACTGCTGACAAAGTAAATTATACAACATCAGTGGAGGACAACTGATTAATTGCTGAACAAAAAAAAAATGAAGAAAAATTCAGAAGCTGATTTTGACCTGGTGGGACTGTGTTCTTGGTGTCTGTAAATCAAGAATTTCTACCTATTTTATTTCAAATCTCTCTTTTTGAAACTGAAGTTGTTATATCTAGAATAGATTTTTTATTCCACATGACAGCAACATGCTGCATGCCTTCTAGCCCCGTTTCACTGAAAAAACCCCAAACTGTTCAGCCTCGGCTCCCATTCAGCTACTGCTGGCATGATACCAACATTCAGCAATAGTGGAATTCAGAAAGTGATCAGTTAGGAAAAATTCATCATTTTCACTCCAAGGACTGATACTGCACTGGAAGCTACGCATATCTTCAAACAAAAATTAAAATCTCCAGTAGTTATGTTGTATTTCTGCTTTTATTGAAATACATTTTAAAAATACTTCTGGCCAATATTTATATATTTGACCCAATTACTCTTCAAATTCTTCTGCTTAATAAGGAACAGGTTCTTACAGTAATTGTCAGAAGTTCTCACAATACAGCATCATGCTCTTGGGTAGGATTAAATGTTTGCCCAACATGTAACCAGCATTCCCAAATCCATGAGACTGCTCCTGTCATGTGGTATTTCCCCACCTCCCCCTGAAGGCAGCAGCATTTTCAGAACAAGAACTGCTTCCCAGATATTGAAACCACTCAGCAATGCCTAAAAGGGCATTTTAGAAATGTGGCAAATTGGATCACTGATTGGAAAAATGGAAGAGAGATCTGGTAATAAAAGTTTCATTTGAGTCACAA
>VXBQ01000185.1:7228-108246 GCA_013400175.1 Phainopepla nitens
GCACCCCGGAGCGGAGCCGTCCCGGAGCGGCAACATCCCCCCGATGCTTCAACCACGAGCTCAACTAATGCCCATCCACTTTTCAGGTTCAAAGCTTTAGCGAGGCGGCACTTCTCCCAGCTGCAGCCACCTGCGATGCCGGTTTTGCAAGAGGCTGCTGTAAAGAATTCATTTTTAAGAGGCAACTGAAAGATACGTTGTGAAGAGGGGCGATTCACTGGCTCACAAGATGGAAATTAGACAGGGAAAGACTTGCTGCCTGTAGGAGGTTAGTGAGCGACTAAACTGTTTGGAAGAAAGAGGTACTTGGAAAGATGAGCTGATGGGGAAGAAGTCGCTGTCAAAAGTCATCACAGGGTGTTTGCTTACTGACTTTTACCCTCCCTGTAGCCAGGACTTAGACTTTTATTCAACTTTTTTGCACTCATAGCTGCTGGTTTTGGGGAAAAGGAAAATAAACCAACACGTTAGTGTCAAAATCGGTTTAACAAATCTTTGAAGATAGAATCCTGCACGGCTTCTACCAAGAACAGCTGAAGCTTAGGCTTCTTTTGATTTTTTATTTTGTGAATAGATTTGAAGACAAGCACATTTCTACTATTACGAATGATGTACTCATACAACCTCAGTACATGAGATCCCAAGAAAGCCTGATGCATAGAATAAACACAGAATTTATATGTTTTATATGAGGTTTATATGAGGATCAATATCCCACTAGTTTCCTTGCTTTCACTTTAAAATGGAACATTTTCTACCTCCTTCCGATACACTTTTCTATATTTCTTCATATTTATTACTAATTAGAAACATAGACAATAACTTAAGGATCACGATACTTTCATAAACATAGCTTTGAGGGGTGTTTTTGTAATGAGATCATTTTTCTGTTAGGCAGTGGGTATGGGGACATGACTAGCCAGGGTACAGGGTCTGGTTTAAGCAGTCGACAGGAAAATCCTTCACTTTCTATGGTCTGGCAGTTAGAATAGCTCTATTCATATGAGTTAAGCATATGCATAAATTGATACCTTGAACAGTTTTTAAGTACAGTGCTATGCAAGTAACATCGAGACAGTACCTAGTATCAAATCAAATACTAGATAAAATACAGTGTTAGGGGGCCTCACTAACTCCTTCCTTTCAAGCTATCTTTCACACCATTATGGAAAGCTCACTGAGAAATGTGCCCTTCAAGAAATCTCGAACAACACCACTTTTTAATTTATAAATTTCAGTAGCTTCTGAACTATAGCCTGGAGTTAAAACAATAGCACAGCTACACACACATTTATCAAACCCAGAAAATGCTGCAGGTCTGTCTTCTCTAGGAAGTATCCTCAATAACCCTTGCAGACATACCTGACAAGCATTTCTGCATGAAGGAATGGAGAAACACCGATGTCTTTAGGGTACAACCTTCCTATTAAATACCTACTTGTAGAACTCAGCAGCTACAGTGATACCTAGAAAAGCCAAGTGGTGCTTTGACGGTGCAGAGCTGTGTATTGTAACAATTTCATTCATACCCCCTTTTAAAGTGAATGATCTGTGATGACAGAATATTTTACTTCAGGTAGTACATCTTGTACTACACAGAGGTTTGCAAAAGCAAAAGCCCAGGAGTTGTACTTAGGAATCACTAGTGGACTGCAGAGCTTTATACTAATTTTGAATAATGTCCTAAGAATGTTCGAAGTACCACTTTTTTACCTCATCTGATGAGAACTGATGGTTTATGTTTCGTGGGGGGTGTGGTAAAAAAGACAATTCCAATATTCAGAGGAGTTTCTGTATTCCACTGCTGAATTAAAGGCTTTTTTTTTTTTAATTACAGAAATATCTGTCAAGATCAAATAACAGAAAAATGTAGTATGTTGAAAAATTAAAACAATAGTTGTGAACCTGTGAAAAAAGTATAAACATAAGCTGGAAAAAATACCATGGGCAATCATTCAATATTAAAATATATATATTCCTTTTTATTGTGTCCTCAAAATACAAAATTCTTTTAAGATGTTAGATTACTAAAATAATGAAATTTTGATTTTCTTGCTCAGAAGTACCTTAGTTGATCTAGGAGCCTGAACAATGGATATTAACTGTTAAAGTAGAACCTAGCCATTGTTCATCTATATACAAATTGTGAGTTTGCAAAATTAAGAGCACTTCACAATCTCTTGAATGACAGAAAGTTCAATAACGACAAAATAAAAGATCATGTAAAATTCTATAAGAGAAATTCACAGACCAGTAATTATTCATAAAAATAGCAGTGCCAAAAATAGTGACATGCAGCTGGCTTAAAAGCATAAACTAAAGAACAACTCTTACATGGTTTTATATTATTACATTAGAACATACTGACAGACATATGAAAATCTAATTTGCAAACAGGTACACATATACTAGATGGTTTCCTAAATAATGGAACATTTTAAAAAGTTTACAATAGCATCCTAGCCGTACTAAGTGCCAGCATGAAAATGGAGAACATTCAATCTGTAAATTAAAATAAGAAGAATAATTTAAAAATGACGTTTTAGCATTCACATTAGTTCAGGATAAATTAACTTTCTTCCTGGGTGCTACAAAGGGCCATATTGACTTAACAAACCTATTTTTTTAATGAGAAAAAAAGGTGCTTATATCTTTTTTTAATAGCAGAAGGTACTATTGATACAGCCACAGACATCTGACAACTTATAGACAGAGGCTGGTAGTGACCAGCTGAGTCACATCTCAGACTGATGGGTGAGTGCACCAATTCACTGAGGAACAGCAGAGAAATTCAGGGGGTACCCTCGTGCCGCTCCTGCCTGACCCTGCACCTGCCAGGTCTGTGGATGCCCCAGCAGTACTGCTGGGCTGGCAGGGCAAACCCCCCTGCTGAAGGGGAGAGAAGGGAGAGGGAAGCACAGCCTGCCTTCCCCCACCCTGCCCTGCAGCCCCACCAGCACCTGAATGCTGGCAAAGAACACTGCTGTTTCTGCTTAGATGATTTTGCCTCTTCGTGCTCCAGTGACAGACACTCAGAGCTGCACACTCCTGGGTCCTGCAGTACAGGAGGTCATCAAAAAGGGTGTTGTGCCCTATGTAATAAATGATGTTCTTCTAGGCACAGCACCCTGCAGCTAGCTTTGCTCCAGCTGGGACTTTTGGGGATGCTACACCCTGTTGTGCTGTCTCAGCTTATTGACCAGGAATACCAACACCATGGGCCTTTTGGTCCTGCTCCATGGAGACTGAGTCACTCCTGGTCAGACCAGTGTGTCCCCTCCTCAGTTGCTGAGTACACAGACCAGAAGGGCTTAACCCCTCTGTCCAGCTCCAGCTCTCATGACTTTACATGGGGTGAGGCTTACTTCCTCAGCAGCCAAGGCAGTCATGCATTGCTTACCAGCCAAACTAATCTACCAGGAGCCTGGGCAACCAGGGACACAATTCCAGGCCAGGCTGGGCAGGCCCTGCTTTGCATCTGATTATTTTGGTTCCTGAGCAAAAAGAGTAAGCAACTTTTATCCCAGCAGAACGCTGGCCTCTTGTGTGGTGCTCTCTAACTCTGATGCAAGGCCTCCAAGCAGCTTCACAGAGGTTTCCTGCAACTCCTGGGAAAGATTCTAACCTTTTTTTTTTTTTTTTTTTTAATGGAGCATACCATACAGATTTAATTAGCTACTTTGGAGACAATCTAGTTCTTCTTCTAATTTGAGAATAGATACTATACATATTGATCAGCAATTAATCTGAAACTACTAATGATTTGCATGTACTTTTGGCACAGTCCTATTATGCCCTATCAAATTATGCAGCAGCCAGTGATACTCTAATTCAAAATCCTAAAAATAGAATACAATTATAAAAAAAGAGGCTTCTGTTTAAAACAAATACCCACTGTTATTTTCGCAGTTGCTTCAGGTTTGTTTTAAAGTTGGATGCCAAAGAAGGATTCATCATAATTGTAGCATGAGACATTTTACAGCTTACATATAAGCAATAATGGAATACAGTCAACAGTATAATGATATCAACATTGCCTCTCTCAATAAACCAGGCTCTAATGTCCAAACTGGATTGTGAGCTACAGCTGAGTACAGAATAGCTTCTACAGGGTAACCACAGGGTAAGTGACCTGAGTACAAGAATGTCTCCATAAAAACCTATTTTATTCTGTGGCACAATGCAATAATCAGCTTTTGCTGTTGATTAAATGCTGAAGTAAAGTTAAAGCATTTAATCAACTGCAAAGCCCATTTAACATAAGTGTACTCCAAATTTGTAGACACTATTGATACTATATATGAAGAGAAAATGTTTATCCAATATATCTCACGAAACCAGTTTTCTTCTTGGAGGATTTGGAATGTGCCTGTACCAATCTCTGAAAGTCTTTCTACTGATACTTTAGCTTATTTAGGGTAAGTGCTTTACACAAATAACTGAACAGGCTTGTACACAAAAAACAATAAATAATTCTTAGCATGTAGGTAGAAGATTTCACCCATAGGTCATCAAGTGCTCGACAGATGAGCAGAATTTCTGATTTTGAAAGACTTGCTCTGGCATACCCCAAAGAGAGATATTTTTTAGGAACACAAGGCAAGGCCCACAGACGTGGCTATTCTGCCATCACAATTATCATCTTGGCAAATTGAGACTGGACAGCCATGGGAATCCTCATCAATCTCTGAAGTGATGGCTGGGAAGAGAAACAGGGTCTAAAATCTCAGATTTTGTGCACTAGGAAATTAATTTTCCAGACAAGAGCTGGGCACCCAATGATGCAGGTTGGGCAGCCAGTATAAACTTCTGTGGCTGCCCAGGGTTTTCAGTTGCTCAAATTTTGGCCCCAGGGAAGAGCCTATTTTCCAATTTGCAGATGGACAAGTCTGTTTCCAAACACAGGTCACACTACTCTGCTTGTGCATAACTTAGGCAAAGTAAGACAGTGTTAAAAAGCATTTTTAGATACCATACTTGCCCTTGAAGCTCTCTTCCTCTTTTGCCTTTTTGGAGAAATGAACATACATAAGAAATAGTCAAAATAAATGCACAAACATGTTACTAAGAAACAGTGACAGAAAGAGAAGCTAATTTTCAAGATGATAGAATAATTTCAAACAGGCTTATATATTTTCTCCCTGAAGAATATGCTTTTCGGGGAGGGGGCTC
The DNA here is from genome assembly GCA_013400175.1 of Phainopepla nitens. Taxonomy (NCBI): domain Eukaryota; kingdom Metazoa; phylum Chordata; class Aves; order Passeriformes; family Bombycillidae; genus Phainopepla; species Phainopepla nitens. Next base: position 12,401 of record VXBQ01000185.1, read on the forward strand.
AAAAGCCAAAACAGATAATTCAGGCTTGATTAAGAGCCTATTAAAATCAACAGGACTTCCCTTCTGACTTAAATGACTGCAGGAAAGAAATCACATATTTTAATTTTTTGCACTGCACAACAACAACAACAACAAAAAAAGGAGCAAGAAAGCAAAGCATTCACCCTGAAGTTAGGAATGTATTGTCAGTAGACATTCTTGCAAATCATCCTCCACCACCCCACACAACTTCCATCACTTCTCCCAAATAAAGGGCTTAGACTCTCAAGACCAAGAAAGAAATAAAGGAAATATAATGTTAGGATAACAATCACAAGAAATTCTCTCATCCTCTAGAAATAAGCTCCCCATTTCTTGTTATTAAGCTTCTATGAGCAGATGCTGATATTCCTCTAGATGATGGGTGTATGGGACCTCCCAATCTAACTGTGTGACAGAGGGCTGCTGAGCCCATGTCTTACATTTCCCATGTAAGAGGCCTGGATTCATCCTCCCTGTAAATCCTCTCATCTCATGGCCAAGAGTGTGGGGATGCACCTTGTAGAGATGCTGGGCTATTTACTTGGCCAGACTCTTGTCATGTCACCTCACTTCTCACAACTCAGGCAGGACAAATTGAGGTTGCACGTCCCTGCATCTGGTCTCTACCTCCAGCCCAATGGCTTTTCTCCTTAGAAACAAAGAGGAAGGAGGTAAAAGCAGACAGGGAAAAGCAAATGTTTCCAAAAATATAAAGCTGAGTGATAAAACAGAGCAAACATGGAGATTAGTGGAAAGCATATAGGCAGCTGCTCAATTTCTTAAGGACCTTAGCTTGTAACGAAAGGCAATATCAACGTCTGGCAGGAGGATACCAAGGCCCATGCGACTGTTATCAAGTCTGACAGCTTTGTTTTCTGCTAGTTCTACATCAAAATGAGACAATAGTATGAAAAGAAACATCTTCATCTCATTCATTGCGAGGAACCTCCCTGGACACATGCTGATCCCAGAGCCAAAGGGCATTAGAAAATACTTCAGTTTTCTTCCTGCCTTGTAGAATGTGGTTTTCTTCTTTCCATTCTCTATGTATCGATCGAACTTATACTCCTGAAAATGAAAGAGAAAGAGAGAGACAGCGTGATATCTAACAAGGCAGTTACATGAGCTGCTTTCTTTGCACAATGGTAACGCGTCTGAAACCCAGAAAATAAGATAAAGAGGAAGACAAGGAGCTGACAGCTTCTTCTTTTTAGTTGGTTACCTCAAGTTTCATTAACTCACATTATCTTCCCTGCAAAGAACACTCTTTAAATCCACTTATTTAGCTTAGTCCTTTTATATCAAGCTCCTTCAACTTCCACATCTCATCCACTGAGTGTCTGGCCTATATTGATTGTAATTAGATTTTGACTGCTTTGTAGCAGGGACAATGAACCTTAGTGGAAGGACAATTTTCTTGTAAAGCATCATACGCATTCAGTGCGGTACATACATCATGAATAAGGATAATCTGCCAAATTCTGCAAATGCCTATGAATAAACTAATGCATTGCACCGATTTTGCTCTTGTAAGCTAGAGCAAAATCCATCCTTCTTTTTTGAATAGTGCAGATTATTCGAAAACTCCAGTCAGTTTTCCTTTCAGTTGGAGGTGGTTGCTGCTTAATTTGCCACATCTTACCTTCAAATATTTTGCTGCAGAAGCTGTGAGCAAAGCAGGACAATGCCAGTGACTGGCTATTATAAAGAGGGTTCTTTGAAGTAAGGCTTCAGGTCACACTTGTAACCTACATTCCACAAACTGAACATATTTCTGACTATTTTTGAGCAGCAAGATCCCTGTTTAGAGATAATTTGTGTTTTTGAATGAAGGAGATCTGGCATACTCACTCAGTCAATGGCAAATTAACCACTTACAAAACACTCCTGCATGCTTTGAATAAAAATGACAGGCACTTCTTGCTTATGGTCACTCATTAGCATTTGTCCTGCTTTGCATACATCTGCTATAGCAGCAGCCATTTGGAGCTGGCTGGGAACAAGTCAGTCAGACAGAAACCGACCTCAACTGATTAAAAAAACCCACACCACCCTTAAGAATACACTGATACTGATCTACCCGTTAGATTAAAGACTCTGAAAATCATGCACTCCAGGTTGTGATGTTGAGAAACAAATGTCAGGGGAGGTGGTCAGCGAGAAAGGGAACAAGTGCTAGGTGCACTGGAGGGGATGTAACTTTGGGTGGTTAAGAACTGGAGCTTGTTTCACCAAATGGCAGAGGCCTGGATTTTCCACAGATATAAAGGTGATTCTATGCCTGCTTCCACTGACAAGTAATTATTTTCAGTCTCTTTGAACATCCCAGCGTAAAGGAAGCACGTCTTTATTTTTTTCTGCCAGGAAACTATTGCTTCATTTGAGGCAGCACCGTAACAAATGAGAGCCCAGAATACCATAAGATTTACTTCCTGAATTCTAAATTCTGCTGGTCTAAAAAAGCACCGCTAAATATGAACTGCAATAGCTTAAAAACTCAACCCAGAGCTCTTCACTTCGCTCAAACATTTTCACAAGGTGCACTTCTGGTTTCTGGAGCAATTAAGAACTGTGTTATTGAACACACAGACACACTGGGTCAAACCTTATGCTTTCTTTGTCATATTAAGAGCTCTCCGAGACTTGTAATTGCTTTTAACAAAAAATAAATTGCTGTCTATGGAATAGGGAAAACAGAAAACAAGTGTAAGACAAGATTGTAGCCAATGACAGTGACATCAAACTCAGTGCTGCTGAAGGCCCTTGGGTTGAGCAGTGTTTCCTTAAAAGCTAGCTCACTGGCTAAATAAAGACTAATTTTTAAAAATGAAGGAACTTTCAGCCATGCATAAGGTCTCCTGAAGGAGACATGGTGGCTGACAGCAAGGAAAAGGTCAGGACACTGAGCGAAAACAGGCAACGAGGCTCTGTGTGGACGAGCTGCTACAAGTATTAAGAAAACTGAGCAATCCCCTGTGATTGATCTAAGTCTCTTTCTGTCACATACTGTATTTAGCTTTGTTTGGGAAGTCACCATAGAGGGTTTCCTGCAGGGTTTCCTGATATTTACTCTATGGGTTTTGCAGAATTCATTTACTGAGCTACATAACTAGCCAAGTCAGAATTTAGGGATTCACTTATACACTTTACAGAAAACATGACTCATTTATTTAGGCCTTAATGGGTGGAGAAAGAGGTCAGAAATATACGCTTACACTTACACAATATGGTGCCAAAGCACAAGATAGCTTGAACTTAAATTTATGTATCCAGGAGAAAAAGCATTGCTACAAAATTATCTCGTCAAGCTGCCTGTTTTCCCAGGAAAAGTTTTCCCTAAATACATGACAAGCTCAAGACTGCACCTTTCAAAAAATTCATTCTCCATCTCTATCTGATCCTCAGTAGTTATTGTTGAAAGCACACTGCATATTTTAAGAACCAAACAGAACAGTGATTTCCCCACTTTTCGAGAGGGGCCCATGTGCTGAAATCAATGTACTGCAATGTGTGGATTGCTCATTCACTATCAAAAAGATAAAATATATGAACTAAAGCTGTACTGTGAAAGCTGAGCAGAGCTGATACTAAGCAGATATATTCAAGCAATGGAAATATGGTAATATATTCCGGCAATTATTGGATAAGGGAGGAGATCAGTTTCCACACTGATGCTTTTGGTCTAGGACCTAAACAAACAGATGGACTTTTGACAAATCAATAACGTTCTCCAAAATAAAGTGTTAAGGATAAAATGAAAAAAAAAAAAAGAAAGCTTATTTGTTAGCTGTTATCTATCCTTTTTAAGGATAAAAATATTAATCAACTATTTGCCAATAGATGGATTATTTTTAAAACCCTGGTTTTCTCTGCAGGCTTTAGCTTGATTTTTGGGTAGGGATAGCCAATAGAGCTCCCCTGAATGTAATTTTCATTCTCGTGGCTCCAACATTCATCCCAGTGACTATACCTTACTCCTGCTGACTCCAACATGCTCCACACCTCCTCTCACTGAGGCTGGCAGAGCTCCTACACAACGAAATGCTGTCCTGCACCAACGAGGCCCTTGAATCTCATATTTTCTCTGCAATCTCTCATCTTTAAGTTCCTGAAAGGGAGAGCTTCATGGAGCAATGTCTCTAACACGGGCTTTCTATAAACACGTAAAAAAAATCCAGTTCCTTTCTTCTTTGGCTCAAGTGCCAAGGATGGAAATCAGCATGGCTGGGAGACAGCCATTTGCTTAGGAAAATAGGGGTGAGGAATGGATGAGGTACAAGCTCTTGCCTCTCAGGCAGACGAGCCATTTAACAGCCTCTGTTTACACCCTTGCTCTTTCTTGCTCTTCCTCTGTGGCACCCTAGGCTAGGGATAGCAATCTGGGGAGCAACCTAGCCGAGAGGAGGACTATTCAATTTGCATGCAGGTGGTGAACTTCTGAAGCTGTATTACAGCTGAGGCAGGGTGGATTAATTTCGAGTCTTTGATATTCATTAACTTGAGCGTCAGAGAAAAATACAAGGAGATGACACAATTACCCTCCGAGCTTCGCTGCAGAGCAACAGCTTTACAGTCTCAAGTTCACAACACTCTAATTGATCAAGAAGGGGTGAATCCCTACGAAGGGAGGTGAAAAAGCATAAGGCTCAAGTAAGACACTGCTATTATAGGGCTTCAGAGAGTCAATGATGCTTTGCGGGCACTTAGCTAAATGGCCCACATTATTTGCTATTTAAACCACCTTCTATTATTCAGCCCTCCTTGGGTATCAAATGATCCACTGCCAAACAAAGCCCACATTTAGCCTAAAGTTTATGGTAGTCAATGTGCAATTGTCAATTCCTTTGAAAGCAGTCGCAAGTCAGTCTCATCACCATATTTCTCTCTTCAGGCCATGAATCCTTTGACCTGCAGGGCCCTAGAAAATACATCTGAAACTAGGAAGATTTGTTCCACAAGAAAGAACAGCAGTAAAAAAACCAAACCAAAACAAAACAACAACCCACAGATCACAAAAGGCTTGGCTGCTTCGATGTGCCTGGAGTAGGAAGAGTAGCACCAGCTGAATGTTTACCTTAGGATCTTCATAGACCTCAGGGTCCATGTGTAAAATCTGTGGGTAAAGGGCTATCCAGTCTCCTTTCCTCAAAACGACTTCTTGATTCCCTTCAAGCTTGAGAACAAAATCCTCTTGGCTGATGCGGATGTTCATGGAGGACGAGCACATTCTTAAACTCTCGTTTAAGGCACTCTCTGCGATTAAACAAAACGGGGGAGGGAGGAAGCATCAGAAATATGGGAGATGACTGGAAGTTATACATGGCTACAGCTGCTGATTCTCCAGGAGTTTAGTAGGGCAGGCTAAAGGGAAAAAAAAAAAAAAGGGAAAAAAAACACACAAGCAAAACCAGACATAAAGCAGAGACCAGGAGGACGCAATACACAACCCCGCAGGGTTGGGGTGGGGCGGTCAGGATGCTGAACGTCCCGAAGTGATTCTCACTGATGGCGATGAGAAACGATGAGAAATCCTGTAGGTTGCAAGCAGCACCAAGTTTTGAGTGGAAAGGCATTATTCAGGCATCATGTTGAAAACAACGCAATCCAAAGACATGAACGCTTTATGCATTTACATATATTTTGGTGGTTGCAAACAAATACCAGTGAAAGCATCTATGGAGCTGTATAGCTTGCCTTTTGAAAGATGCTGGATTTAATGGTAGGACTATACATTAGAAATCATTCTGCTTGTTAATTCTGTAGTCATTCTGAGAATTTTAAAATGTATTTTCTTTTCAATGCACTATGCTGCCAAATTATAGTGTCTGTTGTGGTCACAGTGAATGAAGGCAATTCATTATTTGCCTAGTAATTTTAAGAGAGATAGACACTTCTAATTGGCCTAGAGGAAACAAAACATAGTCCTTTCAGGTTTGGGGAAAGCAAGATTTCTGTCTCCACCATCACATCCTAGAAGGCTCCAGAAGCTGAATGTCCTTGCTTTCCCAGTGGCCTTCACCTTTTGCTCCTAGCACGACAGATTTTATGGCTAATTTCCGGCAATTTATCCTGGCAGTTTGAGGAGGAATTCCTTTGGGAATAATATGCATAATTTGCATAAATCATTCTGATAGCATGTATATCAGCATGTAGCTCCTGTCTAGGGCTGCATCTCTCACTTTGTAATCAAAACTGACTATTTTTCCACCAGCGTGTATGTGCACTGTTATATGTGACTTGATTCCTTCTAATCATTAGTGTGAAAAATAGCCTAAAATAGGGTTTCATTAGCATGCAATAATCCATTTTTGTCTGCATTTATGTTTTGTGATATCAAATAAGCCTTCTCTAGGCGTTCACCACGGCACTGTAATTGCTGCACCCAAAAGGTTAGTTTATTAAAGACAGTAGCTACCCAGTGTAGATGCCTCTGAAAAAAATAATAACAAACGTTCTTTCACTAAAAATTAAATCTGGTGCAGCATGCATAGGAAATAAAGTGGCCCTGGATGCTTTCTTGCAGGAGGTTTTTCCTTAAGCATGCATTTGTCTAAAGAAATGAGGCTGCGGTCAGCTTTGTGTGGCCAGCGCTGTGATTCAATGTGACGTACAGTGAGTCTGTGCATATTCTTTTGGACTGCCTTCGTTACTATAATCAGGCAGAGTCAAATCGGCTTGTTGGTGACGAAGCCAGAAAAGAACCCTGGTTCCAGAAGATGGCCTCTACTGCAGATAGCCACAAGGCACCTGACACGATAGATTTCAACTGGCAGTGCTCTGGCAACAAAACTTTACGTGGTACAAAGGAAAGGTCCAGCTTTGGCTGGAAACTGCCTTCAACCCGCAGAAAATGAAGCTGGTAGCTTTGCACCAGTCCACCATTTGGAAATGGTGGTGACATATGTAGAGACAGCAGAAATCAAATGAGGAAGAGGGAAGGAGAGGGAAAAAAAAAAAAGGAGAAATAATTATAAAGTGCCGCGGCAAAGTAGCAGGTTTATGTTTAACCACCCAAGCAATGCGGTCACATCCAATCGGTGGACATCCTCCCAGAAAGCGCGGTAGTCCCTGCCCGCTGCTGGATCTCAAATGACAATTGGGCAGCATATCTTATGCAGAAGTTAATCACAATAATGGAGCACAAAGTGTGGCTTAGCGGTCAGATCGTAAATGACAAATCTGTTTTACCTTCCAGTACCAGTTATGTGTGGAAGGCGAGCTTGGCTCTCGCTCTGAGCGATCATGCCGATAATCATTAGATGACAAAAGTAATGAGTCACATTATGATCAACAAAGGAGAATGGAGCTTATATGGCTTTGCAGGCTCACATTAAAAAAATAGACAGTCAGCTTTCCACAAATGCCAGAGCTATACATTGAGAGGAATGACAACTGCACAATAAAACTGCAGCCTTTACTTGCAGTTGTCATAGTTCAGCAGACACCAGCCATCGCTGCTGACAGACCAGCTGGGTAGCTTGGGAGGCCTTCCATTCTGTACCGTGAGGTACAGTAAATTATCCAGCACGGTAGAGCAACATCTGTTTCTGTGCTTGTGCCGAACAAACAAGGCAATTTAAAGCATACCAAGGGATAACCAAGCAGCAAATGAACATGACCCTCATTTTTTTCCCCCCTTCTTACACACATGAGATGCTAAACTTCACTGTGCAAGCGCTACATAAAGAAGCCAGGCTGTTGTTTGATAAGGTGTTGTCAGAGAGATTTTACATATTTTCTAGAGAGAGAGAAGGAGGGGGGAAGAGAGAGATATCTCTCATAGTATTGTTATTCTTAGAATCCTCCCACTTCTCTCTTCATTTCTCTTATACTAAAGCTAGCACTCAGTTTCCAATTCATTCTAGACTTTTTTTTTTAAAAAACTGTTTCAATATACTTATAAATATTCAGTCTTTAAACCCTAATTTGCTATACTTAGTTCACATGCCTTCAAGCATTTGTCTTCCAATTTCCACTGAATAAATGCGTACTAATGAGAAATAGAGCAAGCTGCTGAGGCAAAGCTGGGTGACTTGAGCCTGGCCTGCCACCAGCTTGTGATAGGCAGGCAAATTGAGTTAAAATGAAAAGTCTTGTCAGCTGAAATACAACATGGTAGCCAAACAGCAAGCTGTCAATCATCCAGCCAAAACAAGGGACTGCAGGTAATAAAAGGTCATTGTGAATCGTAAGTGCATTTGGCTTTCGTAGGCAAGTTAATTTTAATTAAACATGATCTCTATCTGTAAATGTTTTATAAAACTTATTGTGCAGTAATGGATTGTTAATTTTACACTAACACAGAGCAGGTAGTAGGGTGCAATAATTATTAGAGTGTATTGTAGGAAAATAGCTATTGAGTATGCAAATATTTGGGGGGAGTCATTTACCCACGGGCATCACGGTGTGCCAACACAAACGATAATCTGAAACAAGTACATTTGCATCTTACTCAGAACTAAATGGTACTGCCCAGCCCATTCCAGAAAAATATATTTATTCCTTTCAATTCAACCAAGGATTCTGATGCTTAGCATTTGTGTTACGACTACACACTCTGTACTAGCTCCCTTTTGAGTCCCTACCCTTTCTTGTGTACAAAACAATTTTTCAAGCTGTGCTCTTTTTGCAGGAATATCTGGGATTCAGCAATGACCAGGGGCAAGAATACTTCACCATATAAATGAATGGACTAATATTAAACAAACGAACTGAATAAACATGCCTAGCATTAAACGTGCACTAAGTACATCTCTGCTCTACCCTTGGCATTTCCATTATAACCAGTTTAACTGACAGACCATTTTCATGTGTCCTTTACCATATTAGAGCTCTGTTGTGAGCCATAATAATGGTCTAATAATGTATGTTACTCTGTGCACACAAATACACACGTTTGGATTTTGGGATTATATTGTGTTATGTAGACAATACAAAGGGTGTTGCCCCAGAAATGCCATCAGAAAAAGATAATCAGGGCCAAAGCGTGCTAGTTTGATTTTGGGTTGAATGTGTTTGCATTTTGGTTTGGTTTAGTTTGGTTTTTTTTTAATAAAATAATCATGTACCTGAGCTTAGAATTTAGGAGTAAATCAGGCCATGTTGTTCCCTAGACACCAACAATCTGACCATAATAACAATGCTACTTCCTGAGAAGGACTTTTAGCATTTATGCTTCTTCTCCATACCATGAAGAATCAAAAAAAGTCTCTTGTTACAGTAGACCAAAAAGAGGACGGAGAATCAGAGCGCTTAAAACAGGAGAATGAGATGACAAGGTGATGAACATGCAAGCATCCCACCTGGTCTGCCTCACTTGAGAGCAGGGACACAATCCCAGTTTCCTACGCTCCGGGCTGGCACAGTGGGAAGGGAAAGAGGAAAAGCTCAGTCCTGGAGGTTTGGGGTCAGTGGTCTTCCTGCAACAGGGGAGCTCTTGACATGCAAGCAATGCAATTTGAGACCTTCGTCCCTCCTACACATTTATTAACAAAACATCCCTTTCCCTTTTCCACTGAAGCATGACTCTTAATTCTCTTATGGTACAGATTTTTTTTCTATATTATTATTTTATGGGACAGTATCCAGCCCTTTATGACTTAAGTGCCAGAAGAATTGAAATCCAGCTTCTGTTCACATCACATTATGTTTAACATGATTATAAAATTTAACAAAAGTGTTACAAGAATACTACAAAGTAGGATGTGGCACTTCCCTCTCAACACATAAATCAAATGCTACCAAGATACTTCAAAATTTCAAGAAGCAGAGGAATGACACAGTTAATGTTTTTAAACTGTTCATACTGTTTTGCACCAGATGGTTTTAGTGAACTACATGGTTTTATTTTCCTTATTCCTACACTTTTGGGGAGCTTTTTTTTCCCCCCCTGTTTCTTTCATGGCCATTCCCATCTCAGTCTATAAATATAAACTAAATTCTCTTTTGATCTTTCTAATGCTTGGTAACTTATTTATTGGTGTATGCTAGCTCTGATGTGAAGTAGTTTTCCTTGTGTTCCTTAGAAGTCCATTAAATGCTTAGAAAGACATGTTACTCACCAGAATTGTCATCCAATACCTCCTCCATCTCAAAAACATTGTCCATTGGTTAGAGATAAATCTGCATCAAAACAGCCATGACTTCGGATGTAACCAACTTGTCAGACTCACGATATGTACGGTTAATATTAACGCTCTAACTCAAAGGAAATGGATCAGACTCAATTTTGTATTTGTACTAATCAAATCAAGTTTGCACACAGATTCTTGAGATAGGCCACATTGGATGATCTTGGAGAATGGCAGCCATTGCAAGGATCCAAACCAGGCACAGAACGCACGGCTCCACCACCATCCCTTGACACAGAGCTGTTTAAGAGTAGAGCATCAGTTCAGGTCCTGAGCTACCAAGACCTATGGACATGAGCTTGTTTTGAACATGGGATTGGTTTTGATATTTAAAAACAGAGGATTACTGAACCTTCAATTTTTTTTTCAGCTGTTGCCTGCCCTTGTAACACTACTCGTGGAGACTTACAGATGCTTAAAGGTTAGGTACCTACCTGCTACACCCTCTTTCCTCCCTTGGGCTATTTTCACCATTTCTCTTGCCAGTGTCTGTGCACTACCAAATGAAGTGAAACCAAGAGCTGATGCTCTGAAGGCCTATACAGCTCCTGATTCAAACAACTTCCAGTGACCACTGGCAAGAGTCTCCCTCTGAACCTTGCATCCAGAACTGGAAGATGTGTAGTTCCCTTAAAGCTCCCTATTTTGAATAAAGCACTGAAAACACTGTTTCTCCTCTGCAAATTTTCATCTCCTTATCTTTTACTTGGAGGCATTGCCCAACAGGATCCTGCTTTAGAAGCCTTTTCTGTTTTGTTAAAGAGAGAAAGAAAGAAATTGCTTGAGGATAAAATACATTTGCAGTTTAAATACACAATCCCACTTTAATTTCAGAAAAGGGTCTTTGTTGGCAGTACCATACAGAAGTATTTGAAATGCATTAACACTTCGGCAGATGCTCAGAATCAAACAACTTAATAGGCATCAACTTTTTTTCAAATAATTGCAAAGCTTCGATTTAGCCTTTTGCATACCTTGCATAGTTAATTACCTAGGCTTTAATGTTTACATGCAATGAGAGTATCTACAGCTATAAACTACATAATTTATAATTGATGTAAATGGGTGTTATTATGTCAATTAGGCAGCTGTGTCCTCCACCTTCTCAGTAAACAGAAATGAGTGATAAACCGAGTTTGCCGGGAGAGCCCCTCTTCTCTTCCTAACAGATAAAAATAAATTACCTAGGTAGACCAGGTTGTCCAATTGTTCTCTGGTGAGGTGGATGTTATATGTGGGCCCTCTCTTTTGACCTGTTGACTGCAGCAAATGGTCAATCTCGTCACGCACCGCTGCAAGAGCTTCTGGGTGCCGCAGAAGATAATACATGGCCCAGAATGTAGCTGGAATCGTGTTTCCCACAGAGGCCCACAGGAAGGCAAAATGATGTGCTGGGAGAAAATAAGTGAAAAGGAAGATTAATAGCGTTTATTACACTGATTAGATTTGCAGTGTGCTAATTAAAAGATGTTAGGACACAGACCCAGCCAAGGATCAGTGAATGCTAATGAGGACCAATAGGCTTCTGAAGTCTAATTTTCTGCTTAATGAGAATAGTTTGAAATGTAATGTCGGGGGGGTGGGGGGAATAAGGGGAGGAAATGCAGCTCAGTTATAATCTTTCTCATTATCACCGTTAAGTATCTTGTTTTACCACCTCAGCACAAAAAAAAAAATCAATTATCATAGAGGGTTGTTTCAGAGTAAAACATTTTATCATTAGCCAATTAGAAAGAACATAAAAAAATTTCAAGGTCGCCATTTTGCCTTTTTATTTCAAAGGTCTATAGTAAATTATTTTATTTTAGACAAGCAATCATTCATAAGTTTCCTACCTGCTTTGTCATAATCTCCAAGCAGCTCATATTTCTCAAATATATCTTGTCTGGCTTGGACCACTTTTGACCCTCCCAGCCATTTTGTCATGTTCTGAAGTAAAAAATGATGTATAAGCTCCTTCCGAACCTTCTTGGTAGCTCCTAGCAACTCAATTGGTATGTTTGCAGCTAAATAGGGAAAGCTGGCATCAAACTTGATAAATTTGTCTCTGATTTCACTAATAACTTTGTGGCCATCTGCAGCAGGAACTCTTCCATATAGTGTTACAAAACTGGCTTCAAACATTACAGAGCAGCAGAATTTGTACATTTTTTCTGTTTCCCAATCTGTTGCTTGTGAGCATTTCCATTCAAATATATCCTGGAGATTTTTCATCATGTGGTCAGAAATGATATCCAAAGGCTTGCCTTGTAGATACTGGTAGATTCTGTGCAGGTTTTCCTTGAGTTCAGGGAATTTTCCTTTTGACAAGGCTGGGTAGTCAAAAGTTTTGGATGCCATTTTATTAGCGAATTCATGAAATTCAAGTTGCTTGCTATTTCGGATGACATAGACATATTGAAATGGATCCATGATAAAGGTAATATATCTACCTGAACAGAAAAACAGAAAATAATTAGAGACACATGCACTTTTATAATCTGGTGATACTTCCAGAAGCAATAACTGAAAATAAGCCAACGTCTGTGAAAAAAACATGCAGAAAAAAAAACCCAAAGCAAAGATACATGAATAAATCTGCAAAGAAAAAAAAAATTTAAGAAATTATGAAACCAATAATAGTTTGATTTTCTTTGTCAGGATGCAGATTCCACCAGTGTACACTCTGCAGGCTCTTCTAAAATCCATGTGAAGTCCACGTAGATGGATCTACTGTTTGTGCCCACAGTTGTGTGTGATCTCTTCAATTGTGGTGCTCTGAAATAAATCATTTACTACTCAAGTCTAATTCATGAAAATACAGTGTGGAGTCATAGCAACATTTGGAAGATTTTCACCAGCAGAAAGCAAGAAACACACACATTTCACCTGCACAGAGGAAAGTGAATGACAGGGGCTGAAGTGGAAAACATGCCACCTAGGCAGCTTTTTTCCAAGCAGATGACACAGGAACTCATAACCTGTCAGTTACAGCTTTAACTGCACGCTACAAACCCCCACAATTTAAAGCTTCTCTCACATCTGGCTCTTTTTCCCTGAAGCTTTGCTAACTCTGTTAAGAATGTGCCTAGTATCCATAACATGACTATCTTAGTTTAGGAATGTGAAGTCACAGCCTATGATGTAGCAGGCGCCATTTTTAGCACGGGCTCCACTCTGGGATACACACTGCCCCAGTGCTAGGATCCATTGTGTCTGAGTGCACCACCAACTTCCTACCCTTCCCAGGGTCCTTAATGAGGTGACACAGTGATAACTTCAGCTCCTTGTACACAGGGATTACATCAAGTTAAATGCTTTTTCAAATTGTCCCTGCCAGAGAAGTCTTGCAATTTCTCCCTAAACATCCAGTCAATTGCTGAAGAAGAGCATTTGGAGGAACTACCATGAATCAAAATGCTAACACTCCCAAAGCTCAGTTAAATCTTAGCTCTTTATAGATGGTCCTAAATTTAGAGTTCCCAATTCTTACCTTGAATGAAGAGCTGCATTAGGGAAAAAGGATACCTATTAAAATGTACACTTTCTCTGTGAAATATCCCAGTCACAAATTCAGGGAAAGAGCAAAGCTTCCAGCACTTACAGTCTAATTCTGTCTCACTAAAGGGTCAAATCTCCTTTGATGTTAATGGGAACACTACATGCTTAACTGCGGACCAAATTTGGCTCTATGACAGATGTCCAGAGATAAAGTAGTCACTACCACTAAAAATGTCAAGTATCCATGGTTACCATATAGTGATATCTGAATAATCATAGTTATTTCATATTCTGATTTATATACACATACAGTGCTCTATGGTATCTGGGTACACTCTGGACTTCCTCTACAATTACCAGCTGCCATAATTCCCCTCCCGATTACATCAACTGCAATCCCACTGAACTAGTAAGGAAATGTAAAGGATATATCAAGACAGAATTTGAACCCCTTTTCTTTCTTGTCAACAGTGTGTGAAGGTTTTTAAGATGCTCATGGATTTTTACTGTAACATAATCAACCAAAGATGTAACTTTAATTTTAAAGAATAAGTATATTGAGAAACCAGCATGAAAGAGATATCCTGAATTCTCAGTCCCTTTTTTGTCCTCCTCTGACTACAGAGGCTAACAGGAATTTTTAGTCTTGACCTCTGCAGGATCTTTGTTAAGAGTCCTACAATTACTCTCTTTCCAGCTTTCACCTACCTCTTTATTGAGGCTACCATCTTTGTGATCAAAGCTTGGAAAGAATGCCCATTGGAGCAATTTTTAATAAATAGATTTGGAGTGTTATTAACCCTAAAGATGAAAGCTGGCTTCTTAACTTTGCATTTACAGGGTAAACAATTTAAGTTAAGATTTTTAATTAATATTAATTTAAACCATCTGTCCACCATCTGCTTATTTCTGATGCAAAATATGAGTTTCTTTGTGATCTTTAATCAGACACTTAGAAAACGCACATCAATTCTTATCATTTTTAAGCAAGAAAATGATTTTCAGCAAATGAGTTTTCAGACAAACAAACTATTTTAGTAATAATTTTAAATCAAAACTCACTCATCACTAGCACATACTTTGAAAAAAAAGTCCCTGAGAAAAAGCATATTACAGATCCTGTTTTTATTATTCCCATCAGGTTCCTGGTAGCAAAAAGTAAGTATGTACCAAAATATAATTTATTTTGTAGAATCAATTCAGGCTCCAGACCACATCACTGCAAGTCAAAAACATATATAAACACATAAACCAAAATATTTCTTGTTGCTGCATTTAGGGAGGGTCTAGATAATCAGAAAAGTGGAACCCCCTTATAACAAAGGCAGCTTGTTTACGTACGCCATTGAGAATCTAATTTTAGATCTCTTAATTAGAAATAATGGTTACAGAAGGGCTAATTAATGGCAGTTAAAAAGTTGTGAGAGTGGGTATGGGAACCTTTAACAATTACAGCCATCCTTGCACACAGATGCACTACTGGCTACACTGCTTACCCCGGTCTCCTCCACAGAGGAACAGATTGCTAATTACAAAACCATGCCCCAACAACTCCTCTACACCCTAAACAGCAAACATCCGAAGTGGAACAAACTTTCTCACCTCAAGTTACGATTTTAATTTTTTAAAAGGCTCATATAGTCCTTAGTTTTGCTTTTTAAATCTTGTCCTTGTCCCGAGTGATGTTTTTCCCAGTGATTGTCCTTGGTGGTGTCAAAGATCAATAAATTAAAACCTTTCATAAAGTTTGCAGTTATTATTTGGTATTTTAAAATGCAGCTTCCCCCTCTACTCCCATGTCTTTCCACTGCAGCCAATGCCAAGACAATCTTTGGAAAGTAACCTTTTCTGAAATCAATCCAGAATCTTGATACTCATGAGTTTCCATCAGAGTACTACAAAACGTAATGCCAAATCAGCCAAAAATGGAGGCATACTACAATCTCCACAAATCAAATAGCCTTAAATATTGAAGGTATGTATATAGAAACCACAAGAGACTAAGCCTTTCCCTGTTAAGTTTGTAAAAACACCCTTCAACACCAAAAACTAAGTAGACATGTACATTTAGAAATGTCACACTACAATTCCCAATAGTTTAAGTCACTGAGCTATTTTATTTAATACAGTAAAAACAAGTCAAAACAGGAGATGTATCCTTGTTGCTGCAAAAAGCCCTCTGATTTTTTTTTTTAATGGTTACAGAAAATTCATAGTTCAATATCCAGTTCTTCAGTCTGCATTACACCCATGCTGCAAATAGCCTGGTTATCTCCATTTAGTTTCTACGGTCTCCTAGAAATAGAAGATTGATGTGGAAAATATGAAAATTGTCAACTTTGGTAAATCTGAGCACAGAAGCCAGTATTTGTATGATAGTTAAGAAATTACTCTAATAATGCATTCTGGAGCTTTTTAATGCTAATGATGAAAGACAAGCATTTCAGATGGCATCTAATGATGGATGTTATTTCCGTAATGCTTGCAGCAGGCTTCAGCCTGGTGAGGAGTTAATGTAAATTACCTTTTGCCTATAAGAGAAAAATGTGGTATGTTACTGTAGGTGTACCATGCTTTAAGGAAAAGAATGACTTAGCAACAGTATTTGAAAAGGCAAACGTGCTTAGTAAAAACCACTAAGATTATTCCATTCAAAGGTGAGTTAAGCCTCAGAGAGAATGTTGCAGGGTTCATTATTAATCCTATCAACTTGAGAGGAAAAGGACACAAAGTTTGATCCCCAGAAACAATGACAAAACTGTTTCAAGCTCTTTATATTCTTACCTAGCCGTCTGCCTATGCTGCTGACCCTTAACAAGCAGAGAGGCTTGGGAAGTATGATCATCTCAATGCCACAGACTCTCTCTCTCTCTCTCTCTCTCTCTCCCCTCCTTATTCTTTTCTTTTCTGATCTCCTTTTTTTTTTTTCCCCCAAGACTATCGCATTTACGTAATCGTCCTCTTATTAGGGAGATTCTGCTGAACTGCTGACAATGATGTACAGTGGTGCTGCGCTGGCATGACGTTTGGGGAAAACGATTCTGCTGCACCACCACACAAAACCAATTAGAGAACTATTTTCTGCGACAGGTCAGGAATTTACATTGTTTCTCATAGAAAGATGTGCTTTTTAATTTCTTTATTAAGATGACATCCATGTCCCTTGTGACTTTTAGGGATGACAATCACTTGCTCATCACATGGGAAAGTACAATCAGCAAAATCGCATTACCAGTACGGGGCAACGCCAGAAACTCCAAGCATCATTCCACATTTTCCAAATGAACTAGTTTGAGAACCAATAATTAGAACAATATATATTGATAGAATTTTTTGACAGGACCTTTAGACATCCACCAGGGGGGTAAAGTAATGATAGCCCAGATACAGCTGGCTATGCTATATTTGCCGAACACAGAAACATCATCTTTGTCAAATCAGTAAGACATACAGAAATCCTGTCTGCCTTCGGATCAGGACATGATAAGAGACACTAACTAGCTTTGGTTTCTTCCCCGACTTGAGGATGACAAACTATTTCTCTTTAGTGAGGTCCTGACAGTCAGCAATTTTATACCGAAAAGGAGAACTTAAAGTGGTGTCTCTGTTATGACGAATTCACAAAATCAAACATTTCCCTGCACAAGACCAAAATGATATCCAGAACTAACTCCATTTACCTGTCTTTATTAAGTGAGGCTTGGCTCAAAACACTTGAACATAGGGGGATTATCTGAGATGGAATTTGGTTTATCATGGAAATTGAAATTTCTGAAACTAAATTACACTCATAGGTTGCTTAAACACAAACTTCTAAACACAGTCTTGCATAAAATAATAGAGGAAAAAGAAACAAGTATTTGATTAAAAACTTTAAAGATTCTGAAGTATGACTGTATCCAGTTTAATGAATGTACTAAGATAATATGTGAATTATAGTTATTAATTGGTATTTGTAAGAAGCCAAAACTGTATTATAGTGTGAATTCAAATTATCAATAAAAATGACTGTATTTTGACAAAAGTTGGTGTTGTACTGTGCCAAACTCACTTTCAAGTTGCAAAAATTCTGATCATACCATTTTTCAAAAAAAAAAACCTGAATGAAAATTTAAAAAATAATATCTTTACTACAGTAAAAATGCTCTTCCAAAGGAACAAAAGGATAGATTTTTTAAAAGGAAGAAAAAAATTTATTAATTAAACACATGGCTTGCAATTAAATTAATTGACTTTTTTTTAAAAAAAAATTATTTTCATTCCAAAAGATTGCTTATATGGAAATATAAAGCTAATGCTATTTCCCAAGAATTAAAAAGCAAACTTTATATTTTACACTTAAAATTTTTGTTTCAAACTCTCTAAAACTACAGGAATAACTAAAAATTATATAGACTAAAGTTGATCATTTAAACAAGGATGTCAGCATGTAAAGGTGCAGAAGATGATTATAACCATCTATATTAATAACAGCTTGCCTTTCTGAACACAAGAAAATACTAGATTTTATATTGACTTTTGTAAAAAGTACATCTCTATAGATAAGATGTAAATTTATATATTTAACTTTCATTCAGGATTTCAGTTTCATTCTATGTTTTTCTTCCACAGCTAAGTGTCTATGTGAAATCACTCAAATATTTGTATTCAATCTAGCTTAGTAATACAGTTACAAATACAGGAAGCAGCAAGACTATATCATACTTTATTATATTGTTATTTTCAGCAAGCATGATCAGAGTAAGAGGCTGGCAACGGGAAGTTTCTGTGTTCCAGTCCCGATTGTATCACTGAGTCAATGTGTCATTCATTCCCTTGTGTTCCTGTCAACCAGTTGTAAAACGTGTGAGAACAAATTCTGCACTTTTTTTCTTAAGTGTTTTCTAAATTTAATCCGATATTTTTCTGTGCAGTGTCAAGATGATGTTAGTTCTCCCTTCTTTAGGAAAAAACCCACCAATACACAATTAAACGTGCTGGCAAAATCTACGTTCATACAGTACATACCTACAAAATCTGTCAAAATACATATATACTTAGAGCTGCAAATAAATCCACACATTGATAGTGATATTTTATATACAATTATTATGCTTACAATATATGTAAATTTGAGGGATTTTTATGGATCTATGCTAGAGAAAAATGTTTTGGGTTAAGGAAAATTCTAAACTAAACATTTGCATTAGTATTTAACCTCACTGATGGAAAAAAAATCAAGCCACATACTAAAATATTTCTCACCAGCAATATGTACAGTGAAAATATCTCCACATTTCTTTTGCTGATCCAGTAAGAATTTGTAAGCATCTTTTCTAAAAATCAAAGCTTTCCCAAGGTAAGGAATCCAGCCATTTATTAGTGGGGGCTCTCCAGTCTTTCTGTTAAAAACAGAAAAAAACAGAAAACCAGGAGTTAACTTTGGCATGAGAGCAACTCATCTTTATACCTATTTATATATTACACTTAGACCCACCATTTACATCTATAATTCCTGCAACGTATAATATGTTGTACAGAAAGTTCTTCAGATATGATGGCAGGTTAAATCTAATCACACCTCTGAGCACTGAAGGCTCCATGTGGTGATTAGGAAAAATAAGTGAGAGAAATTGATACACATTTAACTACAGGTCGTCCAGTTATTACCATCAAGTTATGAACACAGAAAAATGACACTCGGTAGAAAAGCTCCCAGCAAAGAGTCATCTCATTTTCAATATTTGGTGTGTCACAGGAAGATGTATTGGAAGGCAATTATGACAGATTTAGGTAAACAGGATGCCGACACACCACACAAAACAAGTATCCTTACAGATAATGTGTTAGGAATTTCATCTTACCAGCAAGGAGAACAGCCATTCTAACTAAATATCTTTAAAATACAGGGTAATAATACAGGCTGAACATTAACTGTAATAAATCTTAGTCTCTTTGTATTTATAGTCTAAGATAGAAATGCGTCTGGACAGTTTAAGAAGAAATTCCAGGTATTGATGTTTGCATCCCCGTTTAAAAAAGCAGCCACGGTGCGTTACTTATCTTTACAGAATAGTATAAAATACCTTTTAAGAACCTACTAAGTTACATTTTTCTTTAAAAGGAAAAAAGGTTCATACACTGTCCTACTCCTGACTGTAAATATCTTTCCTTCATGCTGGTCTTTAGTTGCTTGAATGTGATTTACAACAAAGAAACATAAAGCATGCTTGTTCTGGAAGGGATTAAAACAAATATTCACGAACAACTCTGCTGCTACATCCCATCTGTGAAGGTGACTTATACTACATGCAGAACAACTCATTCTGATTAAACACAAGATATTTACTAGCTTAGATCTAATCAAAGATCAAGGGATCACAAGCTTTACTACTATCATACACAGCATGGATTTTTATGTAGCTGGATTAACCCTATCATAGTCGCATTCTCCCTTGAACTGCTGTAACACAAATGAAAAAAATTCAAAATAAACATGGTATGCTGTATTTACTTTTAATTCTACTTTCATAATTAAAACTTTTTGAGCAGGAAAATACAAGCCAGAGATTTGCTCACTTACTTTAAAAAAGTTATTATAAATTTAATTTACAGATAAACAGATGCGGCTAAACCAAGCTGCATATTTTGATCTCTTTCTGTTTAACTGACTACTAACTTCAAATTTAGGTTTCCAAGAACATCCTTTTGTCCTCTGGAAAACCATCTACTTGTCTGACAGACTCACAGCCAACAGTTTGCAGTGCCTTTTTCTTTTCCTTAACTTTTGTGGCTTTGGTGTTTTGTTTGGTTGTTTTGTAGTGTGTTTTTTATATTGAGGAGAAGATGGAGCCCCTCTTTCTTCAATACCTCCCAGAAACCTCTGCATTAATCATCCTCTAGTGGTCAAATAACAACATTATTTACTCAAGTGGTCCAGAAAACTTTGTAATGTTTAATTCTGTATTAAGTGAATAAAAGCAAAGAACTAATCTGAGATTACATGAGAAGGATCACTAGCCCTGGAAGCATAGCAGCCAACTTGATACCCTCAATTATCCCTTCCAAGCCCGTAAAGAATCTGGATGATTTACCCTTTTTTTTTCCCCCTCAGACTTTTAAATCCTGAGAGCATCCGCCTTTCACTTCCCTGGCTGGACACTACGTCCTGTGAGTAGCATCCTGACAAATATTTAGATAGGCTTTTTGTCATCTTCTAATTGAATGCATCTAATTTCACCCTCCATGTTCTGTCATTCGGTCAGAAGCTGTATTCTTCACAAGCTCTCCGCCGAGTAAAAAGAAGGCAGCTCAGAAATCCAGGGGAAAATTAACTTAATGCTCCAAGTCTTCGGGATCACATCAGGGAGATATTTTGCCATTGCAAAGACGTGAGGGTCATCGTTCACTTCAGACATGTTTAGCGCAGCAGCAATAAGCTTAACACTGTTAAACACTGTGTCAAGGCTACGTGGCTTTCAGAGGAAAATATAACACCAGTTCAACTTACGACCCACAGCAGACTGATAACAGAAATGTGTCTTCATTTCTAGCTTTCTGTCTCTTTGGAAGACGGAGGTCATCTCCACGACTTACCGATGTCTGCTAGCGCACGGCAAAGCAAAGAGTGGCCGCCTGTAATTCAGCGTCTCCCCAAATCCAGTGCTTCTCTGCACAAACTTCCAAGCAGAGCAGTGCAGCCAACCTCATTTCCCGAGGGACGCCTACCTGCATCCCGGGTATCTCCAGAAGTCTTCATCAACTTCGGATGCAAAACGGAACCATTAACAAAGCCCACAGAAACTTTTATTGCTTAATTAATTTGCTTGTGAACTTTAACTCTCGACTCACGCTTCACAGAGGTTGTAAAATTTGATAATTAGGGAAAATATTACAAGGATTAAAGTTTTATTTTACTCATGACAAATATATTGTTGTACCAAATGCAAAATATAGCTAAGAAATATAAAAAAGCACTATGAAGTGTTTTGATAGAAATTTAAAACTGCAACTTTTTTAATTTAAGCATTCAGAATGTCTTACAGATTACATTTTACTCAGGTCTAGTCTAACTGCTTGAATTCTAATTCACTTAACAAACCTCATGATATTCCCAGGTTTTTCCACTCCACATATTGGGCTGGTTTTGCTTATACAGAGGAATATCTTTACTTGTCTGAGAAGCCTCTGTGAAGTCAGTAAGACTTAACAAACAAATTTCTCACATATGTGAGTGAATTTTACAAATAAAGCATCAGCAACATGTCCAATGCAATCTATAAGTAGACGGATCAGTTACAAAGTGGAGGGAGAGCAACACAGTTGTATCATCCATCATTGTTAAATGGATAATTTCAAATGGCATTATGCAAAAATCAGCTGGCTACAAATACAGCCCATAAATAGAACAAACAGATTTTGATAACTGTAATTTTTCTTTGCTTTTACAGAGAAAAGATACTTGTTTGCAACTAACAGAGTTGCAACATCAACTTCAACAAAAAAAGCAAAGTTTTGGAATTTGTTTACAGTTTCCTTAAGGGAATATTTTCAGCTCAATTAAAACACAGAAGGCACTGACTCAGGTGTGATTATTTAGCCACTGAGGTAAGGCAATACTAAAAAATGTGGATGCTGTATCTATGTCTCACTTATGCTAAGCAGCAATGATGCAATAGAGCAGGAGATAAATGAGCTTCAACATAAGTATTTTGGAAAATATTTAATTAAAAAAATTAAATTCAATGTCTTTAAACATTATGCTTTCACAAAGTGAAAGGGAATTATTTTGGAAACCCCAGGAAGGTCATTTGTAAAGGTGTCGGAACACTACTTCTTTATTTTTATTGTTATTTTTTTTTTTAGTTATAAAGAAAATAGCCGAAAGATTCACAAGCAAACCGACTTTGCCAACATGATCTCTCAAAGAAATATTATTGCTTTACAAAAGCCCATAAGACTATTCTTTTTTTGGTTACACCATTTTAACATCATTGCAGTGTGAGGAATTGGACCTGTGCAAACGAGAGGAGAATCTTTCTCATCTCACTGGTTATTTGTATTCCAAAGGAGCAGATGCCTTTCAAATTATGCAAAAACCCACAGCACATCTTGTACTATAGCAGATGAACAGGTTAATTTTTCTTTTTGCACATAATAAATCATAAGTGCTTTAACACCCATAGTCGCATTTCATGAACATAAACCTTCTGTTTAATAATGTCTGTTTACAACTAGAATCAGACATACAGTAATCTCTTGCCTGGGATAAACATTAATCTGGATCTGTCTAGAAAAATTATACAATTCATTACCATAAGTAATCTCTATTGTGCCCCATGCTTAACCTTCATCTTTTTTTCCTGTCCTATAATCTTGCAAATCCACTGGTGGTGTATGATTGGCATCTGGTGTTAACGCAGCCTTCACTGCACACAGCACAGCTGAAGAAGCCCGACATGAGCACGTCACTCTGCAGGGTAACTCTGCCGGTTCAGCTGACCGCTTTTCACAACAACTTTCACCAAAGGCGGAAAAAAGCCCTACAAGCCGAGGAGAAAAAGGTCTAACAATATCTTTTGCCATAGAGGGGTCGCTTTCACTTTCCATTTCACTTTCCAAACCATTGTTACCATCCACAAAAGCTAAGGGTAGTGCTCTGATTTTTTTCATACTATCTTTGGACAAACCATCATAATACCATGTCCAAGCTGGAACACACCATGTCAGGGGACTTTAAAGAATGGAAATGGATTGGTACAGAGTAGAACAAAAGCTATTATGAACATGTCAAAGCAGTTAGAGATTATTCACAGGCTCAATCACAATATTTAAGCAACAAGACATGACAGACAGTGTCTTTCCAGGGGCTTATGAACACTCTAACTGTGAGGAAAAGAATGAGGCCAAAGGCTTCAACCCCAAGAAAGGTAATCCTCAGAAATGTGGTGTCTAGAATGTCTTCTTGTATTATGAGAGAGAGAACACAGGAAACTTAGGACAGGAGGAAGCCAGTGAGTCTATCTTTCTATTTTTTTTTTTTTTTTAATTTAGCAGTTACAGTTTTCCCCTAGACCTACTTACAGGTGTTCTACATCTATCAGGACAGAAAATAAAATTTTCTTTCAAATATTTGGCCACAATGCAATTTTTGACATCTATAAAATTATGTGGGTCTTAAATCCTCACCCAAATTATCTGACTCAGTGATCTCCTGGAACTCTAAATCTTCCAGGCTGAATATGTGCAGTACAAAAAAGCTTTCCCTGCAGAACAAGCCAGATGAGAGTTTTAGCAATATACAGTCTTTTACCCTTGGATTCTCAGCTTACATACTTCCTGTGGAGGTAAAGACATTGCTCCTATCTGATCCCTGTTTTCAGGTTTGTGGGGAGTAAATGGATGCATCATCTTGAGAGAGACATGGATTGACTCAATGAAGAAGTGAGAATCCTCGATAGAAAAAACCTCACACTGCCACTGCCTACACTCATGCCTAGGTAAAGTGGTTTCATACTGCAGTACTGATAACCATCTCTTTTTCATTAGGATAAAAATCATCCATGAAAGAAAAGGACAAAGACTCAGAAAAAAGTAGCAAGTACACTTTTGAGCACACCAAAGAGAGAAGAGTTTATCTGTGCTCCCAAAAAGAGCAGTACAGGCAAAACAGACTCTAGTGGTAATGTGAGACAAACTGGGAGAAATGCTGACAAAAGCCAATCAAACAACCAGTGAATTTTTATAGCGATTTTTTTCCCCAGAAAAATGCAATCCTTTTGTTGAAAGTTTTTTCATGTCAAAAATTCCTGGGATTTTAATAAAAATGCATTTTTTTCTCCTTTAAAACCATACAAGGTTTTTTTTGCTAAGATCTCCAACTGTAATCTGTTCACCACAGGAGCATCTTCTTTTCTCTCTCTTCTAGTAATTTCATTTAGGTAATCCCCAAATATCCAAAAAACACCAAGACAGAAGAACTCATTCAGTAACTCTGAAATATCACTCTCTACAAAATCTTATTCCTTTGCAGTTTAGGCTTAATTATATCAAGAACTGTACACTGACATTGTACATAGCAATTCTCCACACTACGCAATGTGTTGAAGGACAAATCTATAAATTCTACCTCTATTTGTAGTTACCAATTAGGACATTGCCTAAAAAGCCAAAAGGCAAGTAAATGCCATTGTGGGAAAGTAATCCGAACAGTTTTAAAATGGAAACCTACTAAAAAAGAGCTTGTGGCTCAGGCTTTATCAAAGGCTGAAAATTCTGAGAAATTTTACATTACCAAATGTAATGTAAAGTTTCATAACAGCCAGGATAGGAGTCATGGTGAAGACAAGACCTGGCGAATGCAAGAATTATTCATCTGTATTAAAAATTAACACAGATTTAGAGCTCATAGCCTTCATTTTCCAATCCCACTTTGCTTTTGCTGTGGGTGAAGGCTGTGAGAGCAGCCACAACTAATCAATACTTTTCTCTGACCAAGTCCAAGGTTATTCTATTACATTTTATATTTGAGGTTATTTGTCCAGCCCAGGACTTTTCCTTTCTTAATTCAGCTTTAACCAAAGAAAAATAGGCTAGGCAGAGATGCTGAGAGGTTACTTAATTCATACTTGGTACCCCAGGCAGGGTGCTGTGCACTGATGTCTTCCTTATATTTGTCTATGCCCTTCTTGAAGATACTCAGTAACAGAGTCTTTCCAGTCTCCCCAAGCAATCCATTTTTCCCCACATCTAACCTTTATCTTCATGTTGTACCTCAAGCTCACTAATTCTCACTCTATCTGCAAAGGATAAGAGAATAAATGATTCCCTTCACTTCTCCAGGAACACTTAATGTGTTTAAAGGTACTTATTATGTTCTCATTTAGTCTTCTTTAGATTAAACAACCTCAATTTCTTCCAGTATTTCCTCATAACTATTTTCTAGACCTCTACACACTTGTGTCACTTATTTCTTGATTTTCCAACATTAGCCCACACCCTTCTCTATGGCAGTATCCTGCACCGAGCACAGCAGTGCAATTACCTGTTCCATCTCAAGGGTGACACCCTTTGCCTCCCAGCACAACCTCAGCTTTCTGTGCAAAATCACCACTGTGTTGATAAAAATCCAACTTGGGAACCATTACAGCTCTCAGCCTTTGCCCAGAGAAAAGACTGTGCTCCCATCCAGATGCTGTTGATTAGTCCTCTGTGTTTTCCAGCTGGCCATTTGGAATGCTAATCCCTCCTCTGCAGGCAGGCACTACTCTTTAGGTATTATCCACAAACATAAACACTTTTCCCCCTCATATTCACGGGAGAAGGATGGGATCAGAATATGAAGTCCACCTGTATTTCCTTTTACTCCTATTAGGAACGTATTTATACTGCACATTAACTGACTTTACCAAAGAGAACCCACTGACTTTTATCTGATACCCCTCTCTTTCTTAACTCATTTCTGCACTTCAATATATTGCTTTGCTGCAACACATGTTAAAACTGTACGCAGTAAGTACCTCATAGTAGGAAATCACATTAACTGTCTGGCCTGGAAGTGACAAGTGAAGTGTGGATAAGAATGTCAGCACTCCCCACAGAAATGTATTCAAACAGGCAGAAATCATTCCTTACGTAATAAAGAGCAAACAAATAAATTCAGGAAATCTCAGAAACAGTGGTGGGACATTATCACATTTTAAAAACCCTGGTAACAAGGAAAGAGAGGAGAATTCTAGATGGAAAAATATAGCTGCTTCTGTATGCAGCAACAGTGTTTCTTTGAGAACATAGAATATCATTTCAGAAGTAAAAAAATAATTATTGTAAAAATCAAGTTTTCTATAAAAATGCATGCTAAATAATGTAGGCTAATCATTAGAACAAAAAGGGTGATGAAAATGGACCCTTCATTTAATGTAACTGAGCCATCCAGAAGTTTGGAATCTTGATTAACCAGACATCTCTATAATCACCAGAGAGAAAAGGGGCTTTTTGGAAGTATTGGTTTTTATTAATGATACAGAGAGATTAGAATTGCTCATCTAGGTAGCCAGGATGATGGCTCTCCTAGATTTCCTCTAATTCTGTCTTGTCTTTTCTCATATTTGTTTTTTGATGTCAGTTTTCCTGACCCACTCATATGAAAATAGTTTTCTCCTGCCCCTGATTCCTCTGCATTCTTCCACCCTGGCTGCCCATCCCTCTTGGGATGCCTCCACGGACCTGCCACAACCATTCAGCCCCTTTCCCACCCACTGTTAACTTTCTTCTCAAACCAAGGTCCTGCTCAGATCTGGGGAGCCTCTACTCTCATCTCTTGCAATATGTTCTTAATCCAGGAATTCTCCACCTGCTTTCACTCCCAGCTCATCCTCAGCCAAACCCCTGCTTGAATGCTGACCACCACTGTGAACCACACACACCACACTGGCACAGAAAAGGAGTAAGGCTGGTGGTGAGTCTTGTCCAGTTTCCCCACTGTGCTCTCCTGTCTTCCCACATCCATCTGTTTTCTCCTGACTTAGGCAGAGACAGAAACAGCCTTTCTACAGTTTTATGTCTGCACTGTTCACTGAAAAATTGATCTTCAGTTGTGAGATCAACTAGCACTGAAAAAATCACTCCCTCTCTCCATCTCCCCTTTCAGGGAGTACTAGACATTTTCAAGAAGCAAATACAATTCACTCAGGATGCATGTGTGTGCGTACACATGTATTTATCAACTATGTGTATATATCAATCAGATTATGTGTATCATTACAGATTATGTATATATAAGCATTCTTATTTCTCTCTATATATTCTATATATTCTATAGAATAGATATATTCTATATCTAGTCTATCTATATATTCTTATTTCTATATTTATGCATTTATGCAAACAAAGATCACATCATAGGAAAAACTGAGTGGTGCCACAATATCATTTTTTTTGTAGCTGTAACACAAACAGTTTTATTGTAATATTTTGGCTTTTAGCAATAAGCTTGTGATGTTATAGCCATGGTGGCATTGTGAATATCAGTACCACCCTTTTGACCTGAGTGCATTATATATCATTATAGATCAGCAGCAGACCACTGCAGCAAACTGCTCTGTCCCTCACTCTGTCTACCATGCACAGAATTTTCAAATACCAGCTACCCACTCCTGATTTATTGAGGTAATTAACTAGGAAACGGGGCCACTTACTCTGTCTAAAAATCTCCATGTGCAAAGCTTTAGAAGACGAAAAGATTTTGCACTTTATCTTTTTTAAAAAAGATGCAATACATCTAAGAAGATTTTTAATTAACAGTCTCACGACTCCCAGAGTTATGACCATGCATTCCCCAAGTGGAAGCACAGAAGCACATGGCGACCTGCAAGCAATTTCCCTCCTCTCCCCCATGAGCTTCAGATGTCAGACATTTCACAAATTGTATTACAGAATTAATAGTCAGGACATATTTTGCTCAAAAATGTATTGAAAAATTCCAAGGTATAGTCTCAACAGTTGGATAAACACAAAAATGCCCCAAGTACCTTATTTAGTTCACTTATTTGCAAATAAATGCGAAGTTGATAAAATGAGAGAAGGTAACCATGACAGTAAGGCATATATCACAGGAAAAAAACATTTCAATACTGTACTTAGGTGAACATTTCAAAAGCTTTGAAGTCTGTAAGATGAACACAATATTAGAAGGCCTTCTTGTCTTTTAAAGATTATTCAATTATCCATATTTTCTTTCCAGATATTTCTTTTCCCTCTTTTCCTTCCAGTGCTACAAGTCTACTGCATATGATAAGAGAAACAGTCTTGTAACGGGATTCCCCACAAACATTCATTCTCTCCTGCTTCATCTCCTTCTGCCACCAGCCTAGATTAACCTCTCAGTTTCTCCATCTGAACTGATTTTACTTCTCTCAGCAGAAACTGCAGGTGATCTATTTCAGCAGAAAGCATGCTGCAATCTGCACTGTTTATCTTTGGCTTTTCACTAGCTGCAACAAGTCTCTCCTCTTTTTCCCCTTCCTAGATGTGTTTCTGCACCCTTTACTCTTCCTCCAAAATTTCTTTTCCATTTTGCTTGTACCTCTCCCTCCTTCTCTCATCCTGAGCTTTGCTCTGGCTCTGCCCCTGCATTCAAGAGCATATGGATCTTTTTCAAATCAGACTTTCTCATAGCTCACATTGGATAAGTCCTATCCCTGCCTTAACAAGCTGTCATAATTAGGGAGCCACAAATCCCATTACTTGCAAATGAATTTTCCTAGGTCTTTGTAGCGATACTTTTCACATAAATGTACATATGAGCAGCCTCTTTCTATAATTCATACTAAGCACTATGAAACAGGAATCTGATGGACTCTTGGGTCTGAAGTGAGTGGATATGAAAAGTCCAGTCTTTTATTAAGCAGTCTTGGGTAGGACTAGACTGAAACTACAGCTCTCATTATGAGCGGAATTCTGAAGTATCTTAAAACATTTTTATTTTTAAATTAAAAAAAAAAGCCCTTAAACATATTTCCCACAAAACAGCTGCTCCTCAATTTTATTTAGCAAATATCAAAATGAAGCCAGTCACAGCCTTCTCAGCTTGCCCACAGCTTTTCCTAGGATGCTGAAAGGACTTAACAACAGGGATGGTGGTGCCCTGTCCTCCTTGGGTGGATTTGCAGAGCAGCCTGCAGCCACCCTCAGCCACACAGACTCTGTGAGCATGGGTCGTGTGCCTCACAGGCAATCTCTGCCCAACCTCCCCCTGGGGTGCTCTCATCTGCTTTTCCCTCTCCTGAGTCTAAAACTCTGCTAAGCCCATAACAGATTTAATATGTATTAATTTAAGAGCATCAGTGCACTGCCTGAAAACAATGGTTTGAAGCTTGGAAAATATATTCCTTTAATAGGTCTGTGGCTGCCCTTCTTAAATATTTATGTAAACTCTATTGTGTTCAAGGGCATAAGGGTTAAACCTAAATGAAGCTTCTGATCTTGTATTTGTGTGAGTTCTCTCAAACGTAATCCTTGTCAGTCTTAGGCAAATTAACTAATTCTAGTTCCAGGTAAATCAAGAATACATTTTCATTGTGCAGTCACAGAAAGTAAGATATTACTGACTGAAGACCATAAGACAGAACAGTAACAGCGACACAGTAGGTCTGAACATGTTTTAAATCCCTCTGCTATGAAAAACAGAGTATAAAATATAAATAAAATTCTCAATTTTTTTAAATGAAAGTGAGCAAATGTCAAGTTGGGGATTGTAATCAGAGACATTAGAATTTCAAATGAATACTTGTTTCATTTTTTTTCCTTATTTGTTTCCTGCACAAAATAATATTTAGCTTATAAAGGATAATTTTTCTGAAGAATCCAAGATGGCTACATATGAAAATATATTAACCTTTTATTTTCTTTTTTTCAAAACCAGATACCACCCGAATGAGTAATTTCATAGAAAAATGGCATCATTTAGGTTGGAAAAGACCTTTAAGACCATCAAGTCCAACCACTGTCCTAGTACTGACAAGTCCACCATTAAACCGTGTCCCCAGTGTCACTTCTACACAAGTAATTCTGGGGACTGGCACTCAACCACTTTCCTGGGCAGCCTGTTTCAATGCTTGACCATCCTTTTGATGAAGAAATTTTCCTGACATCCAATCCATACCTCCCCGTGTGCAACTTGAGGCCATTTCCTCTACCTATTGCCACTCAGGAGAACAGACTGACCCAGTTCCAGGGAGTTGTAGAGTGATTAGGTCACTCCTGAGCCTCCTTTTCTCCAGGTTAAACCACCTCAGCTCCTTCAGCCACACCTCACGGGACTTGTGCTCCAGAACCTTCACCAGCTTCCCTGCCCTTCTCTGGACACACTCCAGTGCCTCCATCTCTTTCCTATAGACTAAATACAAGAGCCCAAAACTCAGCCAACCGATGAAAAAAAGAAAGGGTGAACACCAGGGTTGGAACCAGGTATTGATCTGCTGGCTCTTCCTACTTTTTCCCCATCATTCCCTGCAAACAGAGGAGAACACTACTTGTGCAACTGATCCTTTAGCCAGTCAGGGAAGACAGGACGAGATTCCAGTAGTCTGTCCATCCGTCTGTCTGTCTATCATACTCCCTGATGCTCCTCAACTTGCCCACCCTCGCCTCATTCTAATTTGAAAATTAGAAATTTTATTAATGAAGTGTTCAATATTTTTCAACCAGCTACTTCAACTGAGTACCATTAGAACTGTTTTGGAGCCCCACATAACTAAATGCTGATTCCCAAGCAGCAGATGAGGCAGCTGTCTATACACGGGACACAAAATTCACAAAAGTTTCAAAACCTCATGAAATCTTAAAAGTTTAAAACATCTCTGTTGAAAAGATAATGAGCTTTACAGGTTCTAACAAAAAGAATATGGATACAGACAAAGAAGGAGACTAAGATTTAGAACACCTCGTCTGTGTTAATCCATGGATGCAAGCTCAGGACTACATGCTGGTGACTCACCCAATCATCACTCCCCTTGTTGAAAAGATGTCAAGATTGGCTGCACAGCACCCATCTAGCACAGGAGACTGTAGGTGTGGGTGTTTTGTGTACATTCAAGGATGGACTCTCATGTGTCCTGCTATATGACCTATGAGCCAGACCATTAGCACCCCAAAGTGTGTCACATGACTGGTGCCAAACAGAAAAAACAGTGTGGATTTCTTCCTAGGAAGGACCTCAATATTGCTTGCCAGAAGACAGTTGGATCTGTAAGAAATCTGAAAATCCTCCAGATCAGGTTGTTAGTAAAGCTGATATGAGATACTGGGTCTTGTGGATGCCCTGGACATCAGACCCTGCTGGGATGAGCCACCTCTGACAGCTCACAGATGCAGAATGTAATCTTATTTCTATCTGTATGCCTGAATCCCAAAACATGCATTTCCATTGTCCCAGTGGGACAATTAAATTTAAAAAATTTAAATATTTGCAGTTTTTTCAGATTCTGCAATTTCTGTTTGTTCTGACTGAAAGCTATCGTGTCTTACAAGTACAATGTAAAAACTTCCTTTATTCCAAAGAATAAGAGAGTATTAACAGCATCATAAACTGGTGGAGAAATATGAAGTAATAAACTAAACTGAATATTCAGACTGATTGTGGAAAGACTTCATACCCTGTGCTGCACCAAGAAGTCAGGCATAGGGTGAGTCCTGAATTTCATAATCTACATTCTATCCCATTGCTCATAAACAAATGGCTACATCATCAAATTCAATACATGAATTTTCTATTGAGGGTAGGAAGAAATCCTAAATATTCCTAGATATAGCTCTATTCTGGTCATATCACCAACTCTGTTCTCCATCACCAGTAACTGTTCCACATATATATATATATATATATATTTAATCTGCTGTATTATGTACTTTTGCTATTTTTCAATTACAAAAGAAGTCACAAGAAAATGAAAATTAGAAACAAAAGGTTACCAGTAAAAATTTTTAACATCTTAATTCCAACTATTTGCACCATTCTGATACAATGTAGCCTTCTGTTAATGATACATCTGTCATTTTATTGACACTCCTAAACAGCTTTATTCTCTTTTCTAATTAAGAGACAAAGCTGATTATGTCAATCTATGAACTGGCATTTGAGTGCTTTTGTTAAAATGTAAAAAGCAATGAATATGACTATTGTTATGCTAAAACAAAAAACTTGGGAATTTTTACTGGAAAACCCAAGATAGCATAATATATAATGGCTAAATTAGAACAGATTCTTCCTATTCATGCAGATGCACATGTGATTGTATAATATAATTAAATGAAGATACTGTGTGAAAAATTAATTCCCAGTAATAGAAAACATAAAGCAACAGTGATACATAATATGCCTGACTAAAATATGTGAGGAGAAATCATCAGATCATAAAATATCAAACAAATAAATGACAGACTAAGCTATCAATCTTCAAGGAAATATTAAGTTATTAAATAATCCAAAATGCTTGCATGTCAGGACATGATTTCAGCTCCATCCCGTTGCTAAATCAGAGATACCTACTCAGTAGGCTCTTTTAAGACAATATTGTGTGTGGGATTAAATGCATACCATTGTAAGTAGGTCTTTGTGTTTGGATTGTCACAGGTAAGACTCTGGAACAACCTCCCACACACCAGCATGAATTGCTGCAATCTGTCCTACCTAAAAAGGCCAGGGAGAAGACAGCAATAGGGAAATCCCACAGAGTCAGATGATCTTCAGTACTTTGGGGTGTCAGCAGTTTTCAGACTCAAAGATAACACAAAACAGTTTTCCCCTCAGTTTTGATCAAAGGCAGCAGACAGAGGTTATATGTCTCTTCTGGCATTACTAGATCTTCAAGATCACTACTGGTGCTGAGCTCCTGGCAGGAAAGAACTGAATCTTTTCCAAGGAACTCAACTGATTCCATGTTTGCAGTTCCTGCTGATGGTACTGAGTGTCCTCAGGACAGAACTTAAAGTACTGCAGTCTGACACAGCTCTCCTGGCATCAACTGAGCTAAAAGAATTTACACCCTAAAGATTTAATCTTCAGCTGCTGACTGTGTCAACCAGGGTTGACATACATCCAACCAACAATACATCTTTCCTCTTTTCCTTTAAAAATTTCTGTTCTAAATTATCAGAAGAAGCCAAGACATCATAAGCTATCGTATCAACAGCATTAAATTTAGGTATAGCTTCTGTGCTCCCTCACATGCACACCACACCTGTGGTTGCAAACTACCATTCTTCTACCATTTTCTCATCAAGGGATCATATATTTTTGTCTCAGATAAAGTACAGGCAGCAAATGGAATTTCCAGGACCTTCTACTTCTACCTTCATGGGGGAAGGTAGCTGCTCACATTTTTTCTAAAATAGATCTGCAAGTATAAACTATAACCTTTGCACCGTATATGTGCAGGTTAAGAATATGCCTCTGGATAACTTATGGAGATGTCCACTACTTACAAGACCAATGATCTTGCTCAGTATTCAAAACATCACTCTACTTCTGTTGCACATCTGTTCACATCTACTTCTGATCTACTTCTGTTCACACATGAAACACCCAGTTGACCAAAACCAAAATTTTTAGGCATGCTTTTGAGGAATAATTACAAGGGATAAAAATTTTTCCTCTGCTGCAGGATCTCCTCTAACAGTCTACTCAATAACCTGCTGTGACTAATCAGTTTGGCAAATTTCCATTTTGACTACTCACTAGTAAGGCTGGGCTGTTCACTGCTTAGTGAGAGAAAGGGAAGTTTTCAGCCCTTTGGCTTGAAAAAGTCTTTTAAAAATGTCATGGTCTTCTTTTAAGCCACAAATATTTTGCTCACACTGAAGCAGCAAGATTGAGAGTTTGGAAACAAATTACACTCTTAACTGCAGCTTCCATCACATATAGGAGCATTCAGAGATGACTGACAAGAGCATCAAGTCATCCCAGTACAAAAGGCAAATATCTGGAGCTAGGATTATTGATTGCTGTTTTTTGTTCCTAATATTATTTAGAATTTTCATGTTAAAATAAATTAAAAAAAAAAAGAAGCAAGCTAATAGAATCACAGCTTCACGTTTTTCTCACAAATTGGTGGATGTTTTTAGTTTATAAGAGTAGGTAAATAAAAACCAAATTAAAATAACGAGCCAGACTCAATGGTATAAATCCACATAGCAGTATTAACTTAAATGCTGCTATTGCTAGGCCAGATAGTAGTTGGTAGAGATGATATCTCATTAACACTAACAAAACTGACCATGGTGGTCACAGAATATGAACACCTGCACACGTGTAGGACTTACAAACCAGTCACTAACAGATGAGATTTCCAGGGAAAAGGGACTCAATATAATCTGAAGAACTCTCAAAAAATGCCTTTGAAAATCAGATTAAAAAAATCAAACCCTACCACTGCACCTGGCCACGGCCCAACCACAGAATTCTTCTTGCCTGTGCTGGGATCAGTTCCGACCACAGCCAGCCACTGGACCTCTGCCAGTCACAGCAGAAGCACGGGTCTCCCAGCAGAACAGGCATCACAGCCACTTCCGTGCTTTTCCCTTTCTTGTCCCTCGACTCCCCCTCATCCCCCTCCCAAGTGCTCCTCTGGATGGGCCAGAGGACATGGCCAAAGGAAGGGAAGTGCAGCCAAGACTTTGCTATGCCCCAGCAACCTCTCTCTGCTGTTGCAGGGTCACTGGCAGCCAGAATGATTTAGAGCAGCCTTCAGGCTATTCTAGCTTACAGTGAGGGACTTGACTGACTCATTGCTGCTCCAGGACTGTGGGAACATAAAGCTACCTTAAAGCCATTTCAGTCATCCCTGCTTCTGAGCTGTGCTATTTTATCCTTGCCTGTGACTGAAAAAAAACCTGAGAGTGCGGGTTGTTTACACATCTCGCAGCTGCAGCAAGGGGTGGTTTCCTTTGCCTTTCTTCTGCCTTTATTTGCTGGGGGTTTTTTTGTGTCTGTTTGGCTTTATAGATAGCTCTGGTAGTGTTCATAGCCCTGCACACCATCTGAGATGGTGATTTATGGCAGTCTCTGCTCTATTGATTGGTCTTCCAAAGCAGAGGCTCCCGTCAGCTGCAAGGCTGCAGGAAGGCATGCTGTGCTGGAGTTTGCTGTCTGCAACCAGGACAAGCAACATTCTTGTGGTTCCCATGAGTGCCATGCCCATCAAGAATAATTTTGTAATTTAGCATCTTAATTTTTACGGAATCAAATGCTAGTGACAAGCTCAACTTGAAGAGAGATCAACTGTTTCATTTCATTGCTTATCAGCTTTGCTTACATTTTAACTGTGATGGTACTTTGGATTAAATTTCTGCATCGATAATCTGTTTTGTTAGGCACAGAAAATATCAAATTACATTTATTCTACTAATTCCTCTAGCATTCATGCACTTATATATACCTTCCATATTCTCTTCCTTTTTACATTTGCCATTTTAATTTAATGTTCTTCATTGCAAATTTTTCACACTTACCCTCTTTGTCCTTTTCTTCTATAATACCTTTATTAAATTAAATCTTTTTACAAAAAAAGTACTTCCATTTTTTAATATTATTGCTTCTTCTCTATCACTATCTAGATTTAACATTTCATTGAGCAGACAGTTTTAATTTTACCTTCTTCCAACTGTTCTTTCATTAGACTATTTCTTAACTCTTTCATTTTATTTTTCTCTTCTGTAATTTGCTTTTACCCTGCCTAATGGACTTGTCTCCTTTGTAATTTGCTTTTATTCCCTGTTACTCTCCTTGTGACTTCTCTTTGTTGCTCAGTGCTGACAAGTGTTCTTCCCCATCCCCTGTGAGTGACAGTGACAGCATTTGAGTGGTAGCTGGCAGATTTAAGAACAGTAAGTATCTGTCTGAAAAGATTTTATTTGGTTATATTTTTATTTTGACTGTAAAATCAGACCTCTCGAATCCTAGAGCACCAGGGGGCATTGTTTCATTTAGAAAATAAAAATTGTTGTGATAGCTATTAACTTCCCAACAAGTCCACTGCAATACCAAACAGAGCCAAAGGGGAAAAAAAAATTGAGCTATTAAGGCAAATGCAGCAACCAAGGAGGGTTACAGGTCAAAAGTTTTAGTATTAAAAAACAGGTATTACTCTGGAAAGCTGCTCTACAGTGAATCAGAAGTGTTGTACCCCTGACCTCCATGCCTGTATGCCTCAATGTTCAACTACAGCACTGAGGAGGAAATAAGGAATTGGGAGTTACAGTGACAGCTCCTGAGCAGAAACATGAATTTAACCAACAGTGGAAAATATTGACTGAAGTATCTAGAAGGAGCAGGCAGTGACAGCTAAGGGAAATTACATATAAATGTAAAGGAACTGCCTGAACTGCCATTAAAATGAATGGAAATGTAAAGCAACAGGAGGAAGTGGAATGTCCCACAGGTCCAGAGGCTACATTTTAGTGAAATAATTAATAGGCTGCATTTCATAACGAATTGCAGGGTAATAACAAACATAAGTGCAGCTTCACAGCTGACTAAACTCACAATAGCAACAGGCAACTCTATTACCACTACTGAAACAATTCTGTTTGCCAAAGAAAAAGAGAAAAACAAGGCAGCAAAACTCTCTATAATTATGAGGGAAATCATCTATGTAACAACTTAACTAATGCCCAGAAGCTGAATGACTCACAGCATTAAGAAAATTAGAAAGGGTGCTCAGTAGTATTATATAATTCAGGACACGTACATTAGAATACCGTGGTCTTACCATGCCAGCAACAAATTTAAGCACTAAGCAATACAGGGCTCCAAACCCTGCAGATCACAAGCAAATGCTTAATTCAAACCACACTGCAGAATTAAGTGTACCTACATACAGATTATGGATCTGCATGTCCAAAGACGGATTTTCGTTATTTGGATGGGGGGAGTTGTTTGCTTGTTTGTGGGGTTTTGTTTTCTTTTGTTTAGGGGGAGAGTTGTTGTTCATTTTAGTTTTATATTCATGTGATTTGATGCTTGTGTAGCTTCAAGAGCTCTTGCTCTAAGTGTGTTTGTAAGGAAAACGATATGAAATGTAGCCCCCTGTGAATTGCCTGCTGCAGGTGACGACCTCCTAATGGAATTGAGGGACAGCACTGTCTGAAACATGAATCTGCTCACACTGCCAAGTCCTGCTACAGCTCTGTTAGCTCAAGCCATCTTGACTCAAGCTCAGTGCCAGGCCACATACAGACCAGAAAGATGAACTATGAACAAGTTTGATGTCATTTACCTAACCCACGAATTTCCAAATAAGTGAATTTGGGTAAAAAAATGACCCCTTTTCCAGTTTGGGCCCCATTTATACCAAGAAGAATCACAGGTGCCCTTGATTCACCCACACCTTCAGCAGTGTGACCCACAAGTTCATATTTCTCCTAGGTAGTGGCAGAGCTCAGGAGATCTGTGTGTGCTCCAAGGTGAAGTCAGCTGGAAGGCAGCAGAAATCAGATACCAAGTTCAAACTTGTACAGCAAAGTTTTTAAAGAGCAACTATTTCATAAATCTCCACTCCTTTATGTTGTCTTCAGCTTCTGAGTCCCTGCTGCTCTGCATCCCAACAACAGGGCTCCACCTGGCACATTGTGCTGCTCCTCTGAACCGCATGTTGATTCTCCATAGAAATGAGAATCGCACATCAGACACAATGGTTTGCTGTAGAGACTTCTAAAGATTAGAGACATATATGTCTATGTATATATAAATACAAATAAAACAACAACCAACATATCAAACACAAGAACTTCCTTCTATCCCTCTATATTTCACAACCTTAAGTTTTTCCACTAATTGCAACAGATATATTTGTTTCTTTATTTTTATTAATTTTCTTTATTTTTACTAATGTTGACTTCTCTCCTTTATAATGAATAAACAACAAAGCATACATTGATATTACAAATAACACATTATTACACACACCTATATTGAGCTAATTCAATTCCTGCCATTTTCCTTACTATCAGTGCTGTATTTTACCTACGTGTACATTATCATTTTACTGTGGCAACCCACATGACTTTAAATGCTCATTTTTTCTTGTTACATTATAAGCAACCTGTTGATGTCTAATTGAATACCAGATAAGTAATTTAATCTTGAGCTTCTACTGCCATCTGTAATATTAGGAAAATATTGTATGTAAATCATAACCATACACCCAATTGGTTAAGAGTTTACAGTCCTTCAAGAAAAAATTCAGCACAACAGCTTGCAGTAACTCTGTATTATTTTCCATATATACTATCAACAATATATTTTATTTATTTTCTTGTGCATTAGCATTTTAAAAATAAGTGTTTATGTTTATTGTTTCCTTCATTAGGATTTGTTTTGGAAATAATATGGCTAAGTTTGAAATACAACATCTACAATTAACAAAACTCAATGTTCAGTGAATGCTTACCTGTGGAGCTAATGCATTCAAAACACATTTTTGAGGTTAAAGCTCAAAAGCAGGTGGACACTGCATCATTAACCCATCATCTAGATACAAATCCATCTGTGAAATTAGGAAGCCTTTGGAAGTATTTTATATGCAAAGCCTTTGAATACAATTAGGATAAGTATTAAGATTTCTCTTTGAAACAACATTTTAGGATATTTAGAGAAAGATCTTCTGCGAACAGATCTGCATTTTCAAGAACTGCTCTGAAATATCAACCCAGGCAACTCTCAAGGGCTGCAGTTATGTTACCTCTGCTGTGTCCTAGACTGCAATGATAAAGAGGATGTTATTGTTCATTTCAATTTAATGTGTGGATAATTCAGTCCCTAGGCACCAAATTCCTACCAAGGAGGTTAGATTATTCTAATATCCACATATTAATTGCATTATCAATTTTCTTACTTTTTAAACATTTGCTTTTGGTTAGGGAAGATTATTGCACTGTTTCTAAAAATGTCTTTACAATTAATTATCTTCACTGCAGCAAGCAACAAGGAAATGGATATTAATCATATAAGACTTTCTCAAATTGCTGGGATTATCTCATTTTTAATTACAGGTGGAATAAACAGTTTGTGCAAGAAATGTGGCAAAATACCTAAAGCTTCTGTAATATGCTTTTTTTTTGCACCAAAATCAGTCTGCTTTCTTATTTACATAAAACATTCCAGCCTGCCTTGGAAAGGCTCTTCAGCTCTTGATACTATCTGTGGGAAGTTTCACCACGGAAAACAAACAGCCATCAGTTCAAATCTGCCTTGCAGCCAGTGAGTCAGGGATGTCTTCCTAGGGGCTTT
This sequence comes from Phainopepla nitens, assembly GCA_013400175.1. NCBI lineage: Eukaryota > Metazoa > Chordata > Aves > Passeriformes > Bombycillidae > Phainopepla > Phainopepla nitens. The sequence continues at coordinate 51,794 of VXBQ01000185.1, forward strand.
AAACCAGTTGCGCTCCCAGACAACATAGAACAATGCCAGCATCTCATTTTAGAGACGTAACTGACACATTAAAGGCCCATGATCCTTAATTAGAAGCTCTTCTTGACTCAAAAATGGAGCTGCTAATCCCACTAAAATGCCTCTTTTCTAACCACCAGAACATCCTTGGTCAGCCAGAAACACGCTTGCACTCTCCAGAGCGTGCCTGCAACACCCTGTGCTCAGCTAGAGGATCCCATCTCCACTGTGTGAGAGCATGGCAGATATTCCCAGCCAGCCAACTGGGCTCAGCTGCCTGAGATAAGTTCCTGGAGGGGGAAGAAGGTAAAAGGAGAAAGAAGAACAGGATCAAGAACAAAACAAAGTGGAATGTCAAGCTGATAAATAAAGGGATAGATTTAGAAGTCACTCAAAGACATTGGAAGACAGAAAACAAGTGTAAGAAAAATGCTGAACTCCATTTCAGCAGCAGTATCTTAACCAAGTTGGTCCAGACCTCATAGATTTTAAAGAGCTGCCCTTTAACTAGAGCCTGGCAGGGTGCCCATGGAATCTAATGCAGAAATTAAGTTTGAAGTGTAAACCAAGCAGCAAAATCCATCAATGGAAAGTTTAAAATTATAAAAATACCGCTCACAGGCCAGAAAACCTGAGTCTGATTCACAGAAACTGCAAGAGGCAACAGGCATGTGTCAGTGCATACTTCTCCTGCCGTGCACTCCCCGGCACACACCTGCTGCTGGGCCTAGAGTCAACAGGAAATCCAGCTACAAGAGCTGTCAGTCTCACCTTGACTATTCTTTTCTTTAAACATAAAATGACAAACACAAAATATTAATAAAACATGTTTCTGATTTGGGGAGTGGAGGAAGGAAGCCAGAAGCAGACACAAGAGAATACCGTCTTCATTCATATGTACTCCTAGACCAAAAGATTGCTCATTCTGTATTAATATATTGTTTAAAATCTACTTGTGAAAGAAATAGAGTAGATAAAAAAGCACAATCCAATATAAGCTTTTTTTGCAACTAGTGAAGCAGAGGTCTCATCTTGGTGCTGAAACCATACTGCTTTCATGTGTGCTGCTCACAATGTGATTATTTATATAAATTCATTCCCATCTAGCTTTTTACTTCACCAGTTCAAGTTTTGACTAAAGTTTTAACCCTATCGGAGCCTCACACAAGGAGCTGAATTTACCAGATTCTTCTCTTTTTTTCAGGCTTTTGTATTCCTGGACAGCTTCTGTGCAATTACTTACGTGTTCATCTTAAAACTAAGCAATTATTAAGCAATTATATAAAGACTCTTCTACCTAATATCATCTTTCAGTCCAATTAGCACTAATATGTAGCCTCCCCACTGCTCAAACCTGCACTAATTCCAAGAATGATTCTCCACAACTCACCTCAGAAGGTTCAGCAAGGTTTCTCTTGTACAAACCTCCATTATTTTCCTCAGAAAATGCCTACATCTCTCTCAGCACTGGATGAACCTTCTGATTCTTGCAGGTGACACCATCTGCAGCTGCTCTAAAAAAGTTTATGAGGCAGAATTCCCACTGAACAGTCTTTGCTTTCTTATGTCATCTCCTTCAGCTAGGATATTTCCTGAGTCAAATCCTGTATGTAAGGCTTGTTTTCACTAATTCAGATCTTCAACAATGAGCTTTTCTTTGAGCAGACAAAGAGAATAGATAAAGTATTGCTACAAAGGAAAGCAAAGCTATAGGAGGAAGGATGATGGGGATTGAGCAACGTACAGTTAAAAGCAGCAAGGCACATGAAAAGGAGTATGGCTCATACTTTCAAATGAACTTGAAAGATTACACAGGAAGAGAAACTGCAAAGAAAGCATCCTGACATGAAGTATGAGACAGGAGAACTGTAAGTTTGGGCGATGGATCCATTTCACAAGGTTGCTCTAATAGAAAGCAAGATCCTGGTCAGGATTACTCTGAAGTATCTACCCAAAACAGTTCGTACACTATTAAATGTGCTAGCTGGAATTTAAATTCAAAGCCTACATCTCTTTCACAGTTACTATGGAAGCGCCTACCCTCTGTATATTTCAGATCTACAGTCTTAGACTTGGCCTTCTTTGCATATTAGATTATAACAAAATGTTGTCACTTCTTCCCAAAAATATCTCTCAAGACTGACCTTTCCCTTCTTTCATACAGCAAGAAATCTCATCAAGTGGCCATGTCATCTTCCCCTCACAGCTACTGGACATGGTTTACTTCTTCATTCAGAGCACCCCTGAGGTGGGATGTCCTGGTGGGGAAGGAGGCCATACCTGCTTTTTGGATTTCTTCTCTCCTGTGTTGGGTGCAAACCTAGCTTCTCCACTAAGATTCTTTATGACTTTCTGTATTCTTGGGGAAAATAGAGTTTTCAACCAAAGCTCCAATCTGCCAGCAGTACTGCCCCTCACTGCTCAGGTGTCCCTTTCTTGTTGCACTACCAGCAGTGGAGAGGAGACTGCTCCATGCTCCCAAGGCCCAGGACAGTTACACCTCAGAGAACACTGGGGATGCAGCCCCCACTTGGGCCACTCAATATATTTCATTTTATAAAGCCAGACAGAGCCTAACTAAGATCACTCTGCTGTTGATTTCTAGAGGTAGTTATATTCTTGGTTGATAATGGTCAAAAATTTTAGTGACCTACTGGCTGTCATTAGCCAAGATGAAATGAATTTGCAGCTCATATCTATCTAACAGATGGATATACATCCACAAACCCACCACCACAGAACGGAGGTGTCTATTCAAGGCAGATGTACATGACTATGTCCTTTATAATTTAATTATTTAGTAAGATTCTCATGAAGAGACCTCCCTCTGCTGAACGTGAGTAGATGTGAATAACTGATACCAAGCTGTAGCAGTTCTATGGAGCAACAAAGGACTCTGGGGCTGTCTGCATCATTTGATGGTGCATAAATATTGGAGGTGCATAAACAAAAATCAACTTCACATAACCATAATTTTATCCATTCATATTACAACTGTGTCTGTCCCTGGGTTACACATCAAAGTGTCTTTGCTGACAATAGGACCGCACAACTCCATAAGACATGTAACCCAAGATCTTTTCCATTATGGTACAAACCAGACTTCTGTGGTGTTCAAAAATATGATCATTCTAACACTGTCAAAGACTACCAAATGTTTTTCTAAAGCAAAAGACCAGGGTAAAAAGGACTTATTTATTCTTGTCTAGAAAAAAAGCAAGAAATTCCAAATTGTTTGGAAACAGTAGACCTAAAAATTCACTGGAAGTTAGTAAAAGGAAATATGGAAGCTATGGTATTTCCATATCCCCAGTGGTTATTTATAGGAGAAATATCTAAACATATAAGAGCATATATAAACCTTTATAAAATAGGTAGCTCTTTGTAGGAGTACACAGGACATAGTAAAGGGAGTTAGATAACACGTTACTCAAAATAGACCAGAGCTAAATATGCCGGCTCTGCTCACTTTCCAAACTTTTTTTTTAAATGCTGACCAAGCTCAGCTGGGCAAGACCTGCTTAGTGCAGTCATTTTCACATTCCCACTGAACATATCAGCTCTGACAATATTTTTTTAATCTCAACAGCAGAAAGTAATACATAATTCCCTCTAACTCAGCCAAGAAAAAAAAATCAAACTTAAGAAACTAAAAATGCAGATACAGTATTATATGAAACAGCACCAAATTTTACAATGGTCTGATGTTCCTGATATTTTTATCTTAACACATCAAGGGTGATAGAAGCTTCTTTTTGCTGTCAAAGTGATCAAAGAGAGGTTGAGAAAGAATCTATAAACAGATGCTGCCCAGTGACAAACCTTAAAGAACAAGACTGTGGGGCCAGATGTTTGAGTGACCTTCGGACTACAGAACATGTTGGCATGGTGTTGATTTAGATAGCTGTTGGCAGGGGCTTTCGATCCAGCAGCTGAAAAAAAAATCTAAATTATGGAAATATTTTTTTCTCATCTTTCCCCTAACTATAAAAACTGAAACTACTGGTCAGTGGGGCTGATGGCTGTCAAAGAAGTTGAATTCACCACACAACCCTGCCAGTAGGTATCACATCAAAAAGGAGTTAGCTGAATGAACAAGAACATCTTCAGGCTGTGCCATTTTGCATCCCCCTCAACTTTCAACAGCTGTTTCTTGAGTGAATACAGATGCAGAATAATTATATGAAATGTTTTACATTTTCAATATACTACATCACGTAAATATGTAATCTATGATTACCTATGGGTGATATAAACTACCACCAAGAAAGGGTTTGGGATGTGGAATAGAAAACAGAATAATTAATCAATAATGGTGATTTTCCTAAATTATGTTCTTCATCCATGCTATATTTGTAGAATTAAAATGACATTACATTTCTCATTTGTTTAAAAACCCCACAAAACCTGACAAAGCAACAGTAACAAATGCAAAGATAATTGATCACATACATGCTGGTTTTGTCAAATACTAGAAGACCCTGGAAATTATTATTACATGTAACTTTAGCTGTGCTGCAATTTTCTGGGTCTGTCTCAGCAAGCGCTTCCATTTTTTAATCCCACTGAAGAAATTAGTCATGTACCAGGAAATACAAAAGGAAAAGAGAAAGTCATCAATCCAAAATTCCAGCAGATACCCAAGTCTGAGCCACTGCACATTAGTAGAACAAATGGAGAAAGCAGAAAAAGTCTCGCTTTGTAACATTAAATGTGATTGAAGACTGTACAGTTCTTCTTACGCTTTTAGACGTTTTGTCACTTTACCTGGAGAAATATACACTGCTTATTCTGAATTGCTGCTGATGTCCAGCACTTGTCAAAACCGCTATCTGTCAAGCACTTCACAAAGTGTTGCAAAATGACAGATCAGGATGTCTGAATAGATGGAGCCCCAGGAAAAACAGAACAGATAGAAAATTCATGACTCTAAACTACATCAAAGCGACTTCTGTCAACATCATGTCAAAAGAAAGAAAAAAAGAACTGTTCATTTTAGAGGGTTTTTTTCATTATATAAACACTTTTTTCACGTATGAGCTAAGTGTAAGGAAAAATTAACTTGGTGTACAGTATGATCATTTGAATGTGCCAAAAATACTCTTTAAATAATCCAGGAATAAGGAAACTTCTAACAGTAGATACTGTCTGGCAGTTAAAACCAATGACATCCAAAAGAAATGCATGAAGAATCTATCAGCTTAAAATAGGACAAACCATCTGGCTCCAAAGAAATAAAAGTATTCGGCTGTGCGTGTTTGTTGGGTTCACAGAATCCTACAACTGGATTAATTTTGTATTTCCTCTCCAATCAGTTTTGATCATCTCTACTTAGTCTGTCAATTGTACAACTCTAATTCACTGTTGCTTTGCAGGCAGCAGATCTAGTAATATAAGACAATACCGTAATTTTAAAAAAGGAGCACCATCAGCATAATCAGGACTTCCATTACAGAGAAATATTTTAAATAGTTTCTCAAAGGTTCCAGAAAATAAGCAGGTTATGATACATGACTACATACATTCAAATGATACATAATCAAATTCTGAGAATCACTCACAGATTGTTACGAGCAGTGCAGAGCTAGAGAGTTTCTCTCTCGCATATTCACCATAGGCTCCTGCCATCAGTACTAAAGTCAATGAACTTTCCTAACGCTGTACTGACCTCTAGAAATCAAGAGGCTAAATGACCCTGTACAATGGCCTCGGTGGCTTTTAGAGCATTGGGAAATACGAAGCACACACCTTCATCAACCTGGAGAATGGAAAGAGGTGCTTTGTGCATGATCAAGTGAGCATTAGCAAAGTAGAGAACTTGCAGCAAGAACTCTGCATCGTGCGCATTCACTGTCTCGGTGTCGTCTTTGCTTGCCGGTCTCTGGCTGTGGAACTGCCTGGAATGGGACAGGTTGGAAGGAACCTTTCAAAGGCTGTCTAGTCCAAGGCCCCATCCCAGGCAGGGACACCATTCTTCCATCCACTTTTTCAAAGGGCCTATAAAGCTGCTTCTGGCTCTGACACGAGTGACAGCTGATCCAGAAACTCCAATTTTCCAAACATGCTCCAATTTTCCTTGGAGAAGATGCCCATTAGCCGCTGGCCAGGAAAGTTTCGCTAGCTTCAGAACATTTGCAAGATATAAATGAGCATGAAGAGGAATAGCACCTTCTGGTTCGGTAAGTGAACATCCTGTTGCATGTGTACCTGGCTGGGAATTGCAATCTATTAACACTGGAGTACACTGGAAGGCACGTCTGCTGCTTACTGTATGCAGAACTCAATATATCTTGCTTCCTACTTACAAAAAGATGTTTATTACCTGTAACTGTACAGAGGTGTGTGCTTCACAGCAGCAGTGATTGGTAATAAGCCTCCTTTTCTCATTTACATTGATAGCAAGCATTAGTGAAGATATATGCATTTCATTTCATGGTTCAGAAAGAACAAAGTATATGTATATGTGATAGCAGTGGGTGGTTAATGAAATGGTCTGACAAACATAAGCTAATACATAATCATACCAGAATGTGGACTGGAACACCTGTTCCTGCTTCACAGGCTTACAATTCTTAAAGAAAAGTTACTATTCTCAAGAACTGAAATCACTACTATTTAGACATCAATATGCTCCGAGGAAATTTTAGTCATTTTTTTGCAAACACTAAAGGGGGGAATTTTAATTATATCAAATCTCTTTTGCTTGTGTCCTAAGAGTAATGAAAACTTCACACATGCATGAAGCTCCAGTAATTATTTTAAACTGCCTTCTGTTGTCCCCCTGAGGAACACGGTGGTATTTGTTTGATGCAGTTTAATTAGTGTCAGGGTAATTAATGCTATGCTATCTACATGAGATCAAACCCCTTTCTTTGTAACACTCTGGTAACTAAGAACTAAGAAAAGGAAGTGGTTTGAAAATGTGGAAGCTTGGTAGGCTCAATTCAGAAACAAATCAAACTGCTCAAATCTGCATTTATGTACCCAAAATACTAAACACATCCAGCCAAGTCAGAACCTACAAGTGTGAGATTGGGATCATAATGCATTAGAACGGTGCTGTAAGACAGGAAACCCACTACTACCCATGTAAGTGAAATGCTTTTTCTATGGATGTAATCAAATTAAGTGAAACATTCATGGACACCATGCACCTTGTAAGGAGTTTAAATCCTTTAATAATGAAATTATATACTTTTGCACAACCAGATCACCATAGTTATGTATAAGCAGCATGTGGTGCTACCATGTGCTGATATATTTTCCTAAATAAAAGCATCATTTGAGTTTAATGAATGAATGTGATTCTGCTTTAATGCCTGAATAAAATTTGCATTTAATTGAATGTTCAGTCTCCACTTCAAAATAGTGTCCTCTACAAAAAGGACCAAGGAGGCACCAGAGTGCAGAAGTTGGAACATACAGAAATACCAGACACACACACTGCACACATTACATAAATCCTTTTAAACTGTTTCTTTGGTAATAAGGAACTGCAGTATAAATCTCACTACACACAAACTCGGGGTGATTACAGGCTTAAGGATATAGCTCCAGCTATCTTGACTGGATAAATTATTATATCCTAGAGGTTATTCTGTTTTTTTCTAATAGGNGTGGGCTTGCTGTAATATCTTTGACACTATTAGATTTAAGAATTGAAAAAAAAAATGTTAGAGGCACACATATAGCCTGGAAAGCATACTTTATGCAATAATACAGAGCTTCTGTGAGGCTTCTTGGAGAAAATAAAACACTGATTTGAAGACAAAGTGGCTTGGTCTTTCACATGCATGTCCTGGGGATGCAAACAATAAGAGCTCTGTTCAGAACTGGCAAATGTTCTACCAAAAAGCACAAGCAAGAGCCTTACAGCAGTCTATAGATTGTGTTGGTATCCATTACCATTAAAATCATGTTTATCACAAGAGATTTCACCAGCTGATGCTGGTGGCACAGCAGGGTCTGAGAATCCCTGCAACACGCTGCTTTTGAGGTCATCCATGACCCAACAAACCCTCGGATCAGCTGACCAGAAAAATATGCCCCTTCCTCTTTCCAGTCCTGCTTCCTGCAACTTGGTTGTCTATCAATTAGAGCCATAAATACAAATTACTTTAATTAGGCAGGCGACGCAGTAAAGCAACCCGCCGAAAGTTTGCCATAAGAAGCGCCCGCAAAGTTCAACAACTGTGAAAGAACTATTAAAAAGGACACACAAACAAGTGACCTTGACTGACAAGCACACTTCATCCCAGCAATGAACAGCGGCGGGGCTGATAAGTGTTCATTGGCGCAGAGAGTAATTACCTATCTGTCAGCGTTGCTGGTGTGTGCGAAATAGTATAAATGAAACATACATAATGTACAGCAATAATATCGGGCATGCAGAACCTAATGCATTATCATCATTCTCAGGGCTCAGGTTTATGTGGCTGCCACCACTGAGTAAATGCCTCCTAGCCATGATAATTTCATTCTAATCTCTGTTCCATATTATAATTTTCATAGCTAAAAGATACTGAGGAGCAATACGTTTCAATCAAGGGCTAAATAGAACACAACCTGTAACTGGGTATTTTATACACCTATATATATTTTTTTCTTTCAAAAAAAAATTTAGTCAATTTATGAATAGACTGAAATAAGCTGTAAATTTATGGATGACAAACTCTGTCTGTAGCAATGTCACAATGTCTGGAGACAGGCTTTACATATCCTCTACAAGGGATGCCAGCTTTGTCTATCATATCTCACAAAAGAATTCAACCCTCTGGAAGAATAAAGGTTTCTGTACCACCTCCTAGTACGTTATCAAACAAGGTTAAGACTTAAATGAATGAAAAAGGGTCTTACTGAGTTAAAAAAATAATAATGAAACAAGCTGTTAAACAATTTATGCAATTATTTTAAATGCTGATTAAAATTTCATTTTATTCCATAACCTCCACAGCTAAACCACAACTGCGATGAAGAAATATGCCTGCTTCCTCACAAATGTCTATTTTACAATAAAGTCTTTGTGTATTTTGAAATTATTTGGGGGATTCTTAGGAAGAAAAAGGACAGTGATTTAAAGGTATGCTCAGCCTCCCGTCCCCTCCCCTGCCCTCCCTTCCCCATCTCACGAGGAAAAGGGAGAGAGAACATCACTTGCTGTTTTATCAAAATCCATCTGACTGTATGTTACTATTGGGGAAAAGTGGAGTGAATCATGCACTGGAGCCCCTGTGGCACCAACTGGAGCCTGTGTGACACCAGTGGCCCTAGCCTTACAAACTGTTGCACTGCCAGCCTCCTTCCCTTCCCTCCTAAAGCCAGAGGGATGCACACACCTAACACTCCATGCTCAAGAAGCCTCAAAACGGAGCTAGAGCTGAGTAGTGTGCTCCTCCCAGCTGCATCCCAGGGGCTAAAACAGTGCTCCTGAGGAGCACTTTAGGGTGAAGATGACTCCCTAGGGCAGAGGTGGTGTGCTGGGAGCAACCCTGTGCAGGCTAGAGGAGAGCGAGGGAGATGGGTGCTCAGGTCAGGGGCAGACCACCCCACCTCAGGGCCCCACCATGGCCCCCATCCCAGTGGGCTCTCACCCCACCTCTGGAGGGATTTCCACACACGTACTCCGGCCTTGGCCAGCCTCCACATGTGCTGGTACTCATTACACCAACACCCATCCTCATTAGATAAGCGATGCATGTCTGGGAAGATAGGCAAATGTGAGAGCTCGGTGATTAAAATGAGCAGGGGTGGGAGGTTTATGCAAACCTTCATTTCAATTTCCATTAGCAGCCTGTCTCATCATTTGCTTTTTTGACCTTCCACCTGCAAGAAACTCAGCTCTCTGCCGAGGCTCACTTGGACCCAGCCCTGGTTGGCCCAAGCCTTCCAGCAGTGTCCATAGTGGCAGGCAGAGCCTCTGCCAGCCTCCTCTGGAAAGCAGCCACTTTCAGCATCATGAAAGCAGCCACCTTCACCATCAGATTTCATGAGCAACCTCTTTGACAAACCCAGATGAAGCTTCAAGTGGTACAGAAACCTGAAAGCCGGCATGTTTTGCCTGGCTGGGAGTTTCACTAGAGAAATTTCACATGGTTCTAAATATAACTCAACAGCAGTATTTATTTTATTTAAATGTCTCAGAACATTGCATTTGACAGAAGACAACAGACTGGAAAATTGCTTATACAAAATGCAAGAGGTAGTTGCAGTATTTTCTGGCATGTGGTATTGCTTTGCACTTCGCTGACATCCGTATGGCTGCAGCCACCCCTCACCTTGTCCCATCACCCTCTCACTCTCTGCTTTCTGACATGAGTCTTTAGACCATCATATTTCAATATCCAGGACCCAGGAGATCAGCAGACATGGGGCAGCATTTGGGCTGCTGAAAGTTGTATTTCTATCATATGCTGATGGCTGAAAGTCAGGTGGGTGAAACTCACTACTGAAGTCAGTGTTGGATCCAAGGATGGACATGTCAGAAACATATCATAAACTCAGCCCATAAACATAATGCTGGTGATCTGCCTTATAAATTTAATAACATGTTACCAATACAGAAATATTACACATTTCTTGTGAAGTCAAAAACAAAACAAAACAAAAAGTCTAAGGCAGGTTTCTGTGTCCAGCTCACAGTACTAAAACCATGGCCTAAAACACTGCTACTCCTGGCTTTACAATCAAGATGAGTTTTAGAAAAACAAGAATTTAGAAACAAAGGATTTTTTTTCTGTCTGTTTCCAACAAAATGAAGCAGTTTCTTGGAGAGGGAGAGAAAATAATAATGGGGAAGATTTTTTCTCTGGGAAATGAGGTGAAAATGGAAATGTTTTTTAACCTAGATCAGCATGCTGGAATGAGTAAAACAAACCTGGAGCTACTCTGTCCCACTTGCATTATCTGCAAAGCCAAACCAGCATCCTAACTGGAATACAACCCCGCTCTTTGCAATGCCTGCTGACATCCAGACGGTATACAAAATTTAGTGCCTTGCTCCTGAGTACTGCTTGCCGGTGCAATAAAAAGGAAATACAGCATGGTTAAAGTCAGACAGAGACAGGGTCCCCAGGAGCCATCACCCCAGCAGAGCCCTCTTCTTTACAGATTGTGCAACAGCCAAATCTGTCAGAAAGCAAAACCATCCGGGGCCCAATACACCCCGTCCCAGGCTGCTGGGACAGGCTCTCTCCCCTCAACTGTCCTGCACTCCTCCTTTGTTTCTTTTTCAATCCCGCTAGATAGGGCACTGTTCAAACGTGATGTGCATACCCCTGTGATAGCTGGTGCCTAAAGGATAAAAGGCTTATTACGCTTTCAGCTGGAGTTGTTAATCCCCTAACAAGCTGAAACAGCATGTGCCGTAGTCTCGGAGGCTGGGGTTGGACGGGCGATCATCACCTACACGGGAAGTTGTTGCTACAATGGCAAGCAGCGTGGCTCCTTTGGGCCCTCTGAGAATACAAGGGAAACAAACAAACCCAAGGAATGACAGTCGAAATCTCAAATTAAAGGTACCTTGTTTTATCTAGCATAAAATTAGGAAGTATCAGAATTAAAGATGTCCAGTGTTAGTGTACCCCATTCTTTTTATATGTTAGGATCCAGCTATCAGCTGCAGGCTTGTATATGCTTTCTTCTCCCACAGCCACAGCATATCATATTAGTAGATATTTTTCAGGGAACAAATTAAGACTATGCCGTAAGTGAGACTGTTGGCAGCAAGGCTTCTGCCTCTAAATGGCTCTCAGGGTCAGAGATTTTCTAGCTACAGACAGATAAAAGAAAGTGTGTTAGGGAACTGGAGAGAAGCATTGGTGTGGTCAAAGGAAATGAAAGGCATACCAAAAACAGTCCTGCACTTCACACTCTTCCAGAATTCTTATGTCATGTATGGCAATGTTATTAAATTAAAATTTTGACAGACAACAATATGACTCATTCACTGGATGCAGAATTTGTGACACCTGGAGCTTGAAATTAAGGAGGTTTAAGGCACTTAAAACGGGCATAAGTATAAAAGAGTTTGGAGATGCAGCAGTCCAGCAGTAAAACAACATGGTTTGCAGCTGAGGAAGAGGGCTAGGAACCAGTTAGGAGGTGCTCTGGTGTCATCCTTGCTCCACCATTGCTTCACCACATAGAAGCGAGTTGCCTGAAACTATCTCAGTTTCCCCATCTGTAAAACAGGACTAATAAAAATCCTCCATCTCCCAAAGGAATCATAAGGATTAATTAATTTCACATTTAATGATCTCTAAAATACTCTACTGAAAAGTATGAAAAAACCTCCGCTAAGTCTGGGTTGGTTTCAGTAGCTAATGCAGTGAGGCATGTTTCCAAGAAGTTCTTAAATCATCCTCACCTCCTCTATTACAAACCAACCAATTACCTGAAAATAAGAAATCAGACGGCTATCACGTGGCAATAAAAAGCTCATTATTGCTTTGCATCTAACCTTCAGGACTACCTGTCTTGAACTGAAGAGAGTCAAGAGGGCCCTGGGAGGCTCACAGTGCCCTTCAACCTGTTAGCCCTGGCTTTAACATGATGTGAAAGGGGAGGCAGCACCCAAGACCTGATGGTGTATTTTAGAGATGGTAACTCAAAAGCCCAGACAGGTAGAGCTGTAAAGGTACTCTGTCCTGTATCCTTACTGGAAAGGGATACCAAGATTTACACTGGTTCTTTATATTTAAAACATAATATTCAAACTGCAGGATATTTTTTAATCGAGGTAAAAAAGAAATATTCTTAGCTGTCCCATTCCTTAAACCCAGCATGTGAAAAAACAAGAAAATGCAATGGAGAAGAAGGATACTGCTATCCTTTCATGCTCCTCTTTGCAAAGTCACACTCTTCCCAGTACATAGCCCAAGCAGAACATACGACTCATTGTTAAAATAATGCAGTACATTAATATCTCCCCCTAAGCTGAATGATGTCAGAAGGATTCCACTACTTTTATTTAATTATTAATAAATTCTCCAACTGTTAGTATTGCAGAAGCAAAGAAAAGTCCAATCAAAATTTGCAGTCCCTTGTAGTAGGTGCCTTCATACCTGCTTCTCATGTCCTTTTGTGTTACTGTCAATCACTGAATTTCCCCCAGTATAAATTTTCCTCGTGGAAACCACTGGTATCCTCCCTCCTAAACAGCCTTGTCAGAGAGTGGACTAAGGCAAATTACATTGAAGCCAAGAATATGCCTATTCTGGCTATATACTTATTTAAAGTCAAGGACATTTTAAAGAGCAGCTTGGAGCTACTGTAGAGATGCCAGCCCATGATATTTTGTGAAGTATGTCTATGAAGTAAATAAAAATAATAATCATAAAAAACCTAGCACATAAATAATCTTTAATCGGAGACATTACTCATTATACAATACCAGTAAAAATTGCTGTATATGCTAGCTCTTAGTCTGAAAATATAATACACTACAATTAAAATATTCGAATATGCATTATCTACCCCAGAGATGAATTATTTAGGAAATTAAAAATTTCACCAGGTGCTTTATACTGCCACAGGAATAGTTCCTTCTCCTGAAGTAAACAGAATTACTCCAGTGAGCAAGAATGGCACATTTAGGCTATACATTTGGGCTTTTATTAACAAACATCTATGCTTCTCTAATTCTCTAAAAGGTAATTTTCTTGATAAAGGCTGTCTTATGTAGCTTCCAGAACTGTAAGGATTCCCAACTGACTAGTGTGATATTATTTTTCTTCCAGGAGGGAACGATTAATAAAATATTGCCTCAGCAATGAGAGATTATAATATATTCCCAAAATAAAATAAATACATAAAATAATATTTATTTCACACAGTTTGAGATACCCACAGAAAGTTGTATCTTATCTTGTCTAGGATATAGGTGTTCTGTCACCTATACCACGCACCAGATCATAATCGCAACAATGAAAAATACCAGACCTTTTCTCCCAATTTTTATGTAACATTATTCAGATCTTTGTAAATTTCTGATAGAGGAAGACCGTATGGCACAACCAAACATATCTGCAAAATGTCTGAGTTATGGAGCATGAGAGAAACATAAACATGGAGCTGTTCCACTTTTATGAATTTATCACTTGGTATCATTTGAATGTATGCTTTATGGTTGGATCTTTGAAAAAGGCCTCACATGATCTCTCATTTCACCTCCACAGCTTAACAGTGTTAAATTCAAATCTGTACCCATAGTATGTGGAGAAGTAGGGTTATCTTATCAATATAGCTGGCTGTGTTTTTGAGCATATGTTGTACTGAACATCCAAATGACATTAGCTACATCCAAGTCTAGCTACTATGTAAAAAGCAAAGATTAAGGGTTTAAGGTTTTTAAAAACAGACAATTCCCTTCTCTAGTATTTTTATTGACTACAAGTATATGCATACACACATTAACTCTTCATATATAAATAGGAGAATAAAGAGCTTCTATATTCCTGTGAGATTGCTCATATGAAACAGTTGCATTAATTTCAATAGCTGTGTTTTGAAATAGTTTTGTTTAATCAGGACAAAGCTACTCTTTTAAATATCATAATTAATGCTGAAAGTATATCAGTTTTGTAAATTTTACAGTGCAGTAATCCCACACTCTGACATTTAATATAACAGAAACACTTTCCAGCTGAAGAGAGGCATACACAAGAAACCATGGCCATGCCCTAGTAAGGACACAGTTTAAATCACTCGTTTGTTATCAGCCTGCAGCTTGGCATGAGTTTGAACTCAGTGGCTGGAGGTGAAAGATCTCTGTACTAATTTACTACATCACTGAAATGCCTCCTAGTCTCCCTTCTGTGACTCCAAATTAATTTGAATCTGTCTCGGTAATTTTTTTCTGTTATCCCAACATATTCAACAACAGCTTTTACTAACAGTAAAGATCTCTGTTCTTCCTCTGTAAAAAAAATGTATCTGAATGGATGTCAACATCAACTGTGTTTCTGGGATAACGGTTAATTTCATCCTCTGTATCCAAATTAGTGTGGTGCAGCAGCTCACATCTGCAGTCATGCAGGTTACCAGGAGCACCTTGCCTTCAAGTCTTTATATATAGTTTGCATTTACTCCCTGTTTTCAAAACCTTTGAGAGACTTGCACAGCGTTCACAGAAGACAGCCTCCTCTCCTTTAAATGTCAATGACTCCTGACAGCTCTGCCCCTCAGGATTTCTGAATCCTGAAGGATGAATCCTATGCGCTCAGAACTAGGCTCCTTCAGTAACCAGCTTCCTCCAAAACAAGCCTAGCATACAACCTGTGAGCATTCACAATAAAGGGAAAAAAATAAAGTGGATCCTACTTCCTCAGAGAGACCTATCAGGGTAATTTTTCCTTGAAACGCATACTATCTTATGTTTTATCTTTTACTTTAGAAAGTACCCATAGAGCTTTATAAATATATATGTATATAGTACATATATATATCTCAATATCAATATATAATATACACACACAGTGAGTTTTAATACGACAGTATAGAAATGTGGAGGAATTCTTTGTGTTTCTCCCTAAGCTTTATGATGATTTCTGATGACAAGTTGTCTTGTGCTCAGTTCTAATAAATCATTATATCAGTTTAACAAGTTCCTAACCTTGTAAAAAGAAGGAGCAGCAGAAACATCCTGCAGCACACCATGGATTTGCAACAAATATTTCACCAGGCCTATCTTCAGTACACCTTCTTCCCTAAACCATCAACTGTGGTTTGTTTTGATACCACATTTTATTTTGTTATTGTATGGGAAGATGACTGAATTCCTTTGGGGATATCCAGGCTGCATTGAAGTCAAAACAAACACCTTCAAAAGGCACGCAAGCTCTTGGTTTCCAGGCCATCGAGAGGACAAATGGTACTGGAAAAAGTGTACAAGATGTTATTGCACAAAAATAAGAGTCACCTGAGATGACAATTCTCTGGACCTTCAGTTTATTCCAGCATAGTCACTTTGAGCAGGTAAACCCCTGCAGTGGTGGAGAAGGGCAATTTCAGTCCAGAGGGTTTTTGTTAAACAGCTGGAGCTGGACAGAAGCTGGGACTCCCAGACTAATTCCCAGACTTGGGACTAACCCCCCTTTCTGCATGGGGAGAAAGAAAGAGCCATCCAGTTCATTAGCAGAAATGAAAAGAGTGGTATATGTAAATTAAGGCTGGATGGGCTGGGTTGGAAGGGATGATCTGTGGATTTACACTCCTTGATGTCAAAGGAGCTCTGCTAATTTTCAGCAAAAGAGGTCCTGTCTCATTTATCTGAAAGCTTACAGCTTCTGAATTTTGCACACACTTATCTCAACTGCACATCCATGTGAAAGTGCGAATGGGTCTAAGGCAATCTCTTTACATGTACATTGATTCAGTGTGCATGCCTTACACAAACACACATACCAGCAGAGAAGTGCCAGACATTCTAAAGCTCATCATCTTGTTAAGTCTCCCCAAAAAGTAATCAGTGGTTTCAAAAAACACAGCACACTCATCAGATTTAGGAAATTTAAAAGCTTTGCAGGTAATACACATCTTCTCCTTCCTCTTACTAGATCTTGAAAATGCCCCCACCCTATATTTGATCATTTGCAGCACAAAATTATGATGACACAAGTGAGGACCATCAGAAGCATCATCATCTTGATTTAGGTAAAAACCACATTTATCATATCCAGCAGCCCATTGCTAAGGTCATTCTGACAAAGAAAGAAATTGGGCCTCCACACAGGGAATACAGTGCCTGCCTAATCTTTCTTCCTCTGTTGCTGTGTCAAGAGGCAGATCTTTCCAACACACAGATCCTCATTGGACTCAAAGCTCTTGCAGGAAGCTTTAAAAAGAGATATATGGGCCATTCTGCTCAGCTCCTCTGAAGTCTTTAGGGCCTTGTGTGCCTGCCAGATTACAATTTGCCTCTGGCAAAGAAGCCACTATTTTTTCAGTCAAAATGAAAACCTGTGTATAAGAAACTAAGAACTCATTTTCTAGGTAACTATTCTGGTGATGCCTATCTTGTCAAACAAAGTCTGGAGTATCAATCAAAAAAAGTCCAAACCAACAATAAATGAATTTGGGATTTCTCTTTGTTATCCATATGAGATTGTTCAAAGGGGAGTCATCTTTACATTCAATCAATTAAGAACATGATTTAAAATCAGCTTCAGGGGGCAGACCTGCCCTCAAGACAATTTACCGATTTTGCAGCTCTGCAATCAGATTTGTGTATTTTTCTTAAAAAAATACACCCAACCTTCCTTCTGTATAAAAGGCACAAATAAACAAATGTTAAATCTGACTAATGCTTCACTAGTTTCAACAGGCTTTGAATTCATTCTCACCATTTCCTTCAGGGAAACAGTCTAACAGTTTATAAACAAAGTACTATAAAACATAAGCACATGGAGAAAAAATATTTTCCTTTTTTTCCAAGACAGTAAACTGCCTTGGAATAATAACAGAAATGCAGTCTAAATTGCTGGTGTTCTTTATTTTTGTGTTCAGTAGTCCTGAATATTTATGGAAGGTTTTAGCTAGGGATGCTGCTACTTTATAATCTCAGAATGATTTGTTCTGACTTGGAAATTTACAGGACTTTAAAAGGTACTGCTTGTAAGTAAAAACTATAAAAAAGACAAGACATAAACAATGCTATTAGAGGTAATCACTAGAACAAACTAGTTGTGCTTTATTATTTTTGGAACTGTGTCTATAACCTAAATCACGGATCAGAAAACCATTGCATTAGGTACTGCACAAAACCAAAGCAAATGAAAAAGGCATTTACTTCCTCAAAGATCTTAGTTTAGACAATAGACAACAGCTGTTTAAAGACAGAAAGAATTAGCATAGGAAAAGCATTTAGTTAACATCAATTAGCAGTCATCTTGGCACATAAACAGATAAACTATTTTCTGTGTAGTCACAAGGAAATGCAAGCTCTGAAAGTCATTTCTCAAGGGCAATATCCTCAATATCCTCAAAGATGAACTGGCATTCTGGGCTGATAAGGAAGAATGTGTAAATACTTGGATTCTGTATGAAAGGTTAGTTGAATCAGTGAGAAGCCAGACCATGAGAGACTGCAAAAATGCAACTAAGCATGTTGCATTTGATGGATTCATCCCCAGTGGTCATATGCTGAGGTGCAATAACTGAGGCATAACAGACCAGGGAACCCAACAAACATGTGAGATACACAGACGGAGAAGAAAGGTGGTCTCTTAAAAACGTTATGCAAAATAATCTGTGAGATTTGGCATAGTCTGGCTAGAAAACATGAGCAAATGATAATCATGCCTGCATCATACACCTGATTCAGCGGAAGACTGGTGGCAGGGGGTACAGCAATGGAGAAAACAGCAACAAGAACAGTGTGGTTGGAAGGAAGGTTAGATGAATGTAAACCTTTTTTGCATAACAAGGGCAGAAATGAGAAAATGAGGTAGCCCAATTAAAACCAGGCATGTGCAAACTCATGCCTTTAAATAAAGAAGTTCATTTCTATGGCTGGTGTTTAGGCAGTGAGGAGCTGTATTTGCCTACATAACCTAGATAATTAAGTGATGCAAGTTTTTGGAAAAGGCAACTCTTTTCTGTCAAAAAGACACTGGTTGTTCATCATAGGGGAAACAATAATGAACAGCGAAGCACCAAGTACTTATTCCATGGCAAGTAACCTTGCAGCGAACTTGGAAAATCAAATTCACACAAGATGCCTCCTAATGTACATAATGCCACATCCATGTTTTGTGTCAGGCAAGGGACAGTTTCTCATCCAACGCAATGGCATTTGTCTTAAACGATACTGGCATATCTGGGCCCAGTTTCTGAACCACCCCTATGATGCCCCTTCTCTACCAGCTATGAACCATGTCAGAGAGTGTAAGAGACAGTATACATTCAAGTGGATGCAACAACCATGTGGGGTGTGCTCTGACTTAAATAAGGATAGAATATATCAGATAAAGAGAAATGAATATGATTACAGCAGCAGAAACAACATAGATATTTATGTTAACAGTATCCATTTCAATTCTACTTTCAGTTCATCCCAATTATCACTTTCCTTTTGAAATTTCCTGATCTTGATTTCTGTCTGAACATACTTTTTAAGGAAAGTTTGAGCATCAACATCGCAGCCATTCATGAGAAGTGAAAGGAAGTCTTGCCATAATGAAAAAAAAAAAAAATCTTTGCATCCTTGCTTTAAATAGCTCCCTAGTCAAGATGGCCACAGTTGGAGAGCCAGCATTTGGCAAGAAAATTTCTCTCAGTGGGAAGATATCTTGGCTTCTTTGAAGGAAAACTTGCTTTGATTTGGTATCTTCCTTTCAGTACATACTGAAAGTTCATGATATAAGGTCTGCTGGAGAGAAATCTTGTCATTGAGTTTGGTTTTGTACCAAGTGCCAGTAACTGAGATGCTATTTGGTACGTGAGGCCACTTGTGTGCTCTCAAACATGCACAGAAAAAATGTGAATAAGTCACTGTTGTGAAACAGCAGGGATACCAAAGCTTGAAGAAAGAGCTTCTATAGCTCTCGGAAGTACTCCTGTCACCTTCCATGATTGAAGGAGCTGTAACAGCTGAAAGAATGGCTCCATGGATGTTCAGTTAAAACGTTACACTGAAGGCTTGCATTTTAAGTATTATCTTACCTACAACCAAATGGATTTATTTGAACATCTCAGGAAAGATCTGTCTGCCCAAAAATGAGCATGAAATCCCACCAATCCGCCCTTTCCCTATTTTAATATGTGGTTTTGCTGCTGTTGAATCAAAGAAACCAAAACCCCTTGTATCAATTTCCACTGAGCCAAATATTGGACACTACATTTTGGAAACTATCCACCTTTTAAAAAGAAAGTTGTTGCTTTGAAAGCAGAGGGTCCAAAATAAAAGTTGATATATATCTATATCACCTGTATCTATATCTATCTTTAACAATACTGCCACCTTCACATTTTGAACACTTTCTTGTAGTTTGCTAAGCTTCAAACTTCTCTGTGACCTTTGGGCTTTGCCTTCTTGCATATCAGCTATGCAACTGTTGCATCCGAACTTATATGGAATGGTTACTCCCCTACACAAAAATCCACTTACACTTCTCAAAGCTCCACTGCTGAGACCTTTGTGTGTGCATCTTCAATTGTGCTGTAAGCAGAAAACCATTGCAGAGCAACTAAAACAGTGCTGCACAGTGTTGGGGCATGAATCACAGCACTGGAAGGGTGCCAAGAGCCAAGAGAAAACTTGGAGAGCCTTCCTGATGCCAACCATTTTACCTGTCAGTCTCTGAAATGAGACACTACCTAGAGGAAATAAAGGCTTAAGAGGATGCTCAACTCCTTGCTTGTTTCTGGAGGACAAACACAATGTAACTCCTTCCACAGTAGCTTTATTATTCCTCATCAAAGCATTTTTAATTTCCAAACAGAAAATTTGATGGGCAGGTTGTTCTGCCCATAAATAACATTTTCAGAGAGGAACTAAGCCTTCTTTTTAAGGGAAGAAAGCACAGGAAATGTGAGATTTGACCTGAACTTTGAGGAACTCCTTTTTACCATTAGATCAGTGAATGTGTCTGCCTATCCTAATCTCATCTCTAATCTCTCAGAAACTCTGTTTCTCTGTTTGGTTTCCCCATAGCATATCCTACCTTTTACTTCCTTAG
The DNA here is from genome assembly GCA_013400175.1 of Phainopepla nitens. NCBI lineage: Eukaryota > Metazoa > Chordata > Aves > Passeriformes > Bombycillidae > Phainopepla > Phainopepla nitens. Next base: position 72,487 of record VXBQ01000185.1, read on the forward strand.
ACCTTTCAAGTTGACAAAGAATTGCTTTGAGGTGAAAAGTCACCACATTAATCTTTCCCGGGAAATATTTTTTCTATTTTTCCTCGGCACTAACTATAATTTACATCTTAACAAGCATTCTTAATAAAAAGTATACCTACAAATCTTTTGATAACATAAAAACATTTGGATCTAATGGGGTATAAACCAGCAAGCTTTTAGAAATCCAGATCTTGGTACAGAAACCAAGCTGCCATGTCCAGGAACACTTCCCTTACCATGAATTTAATGCTGAAATGGTGCTACCACACCCAACTAGCGCTGCAAATGTGCAGTGCTGTTTTTGAAATGTTAGAATGTATCAGTATTTGTTTCTGCAATAGCTTGCAATGAAATCCAGACCATGGTAGAAATTGTTATTTCTAAAAAGCACACATTTGAGCTGAGTGGGAGGGGAGAAAGCACAACATACTGCTTCTCTTTCAGCACCATACCAAAACCAGTGCCAGAGAGGTACTGGAGCTAAGCTCCATATTAACAGGCTACCCATCAGGCCATAACCAACAGCTTGAATGGAATACACAAACATGGAGTTCAGGGTGAACACACACTGGGCTCGGAGACACTGGACCGTACAAATTCAAACATGATCTTAGCAATGACTACTTACCACCACAAAAGGCAATTTAAAATATACACCCCAGACTTGCAGTTCCACAGGAACACAATACCCAGAAACCAAGGTATTGTGACCTACAACCACTGCATGAAATTTAGACTTTGCTGATGGCAAAACCAAGCACCTCTCTAGTCGGCAGTGCGGCTATGTATTTACACTGAAGATGCCCAAAATGCACTTTTCCTGAGAAGGCAAATGATAAAAATCTGTGTGTCTCCAGCAGATGAGTGCCTAGCACAGGAGCTGATGTGCTGTGAGGTGGGGACACGTGTTAGATAATTCTCTGCTGAGATAAGCTGGGGGACAGGAAGAGATTGGGGTGGGTAAGGAGGAACTGTAGAAGTTGAAGCTTTTATCAGCATGGTTCCTTGTTTCCCTCACATACATATGCACAAATGGGGACAATAACCAACCTAGTCGGGTAGGAAAACAAGGCCTATCAGGAACATTTATATCACAGGTACAGACAAAGCCTGCAGATGCAGTCTGCCACAGGAAGGGTTTACTGTCCATACTACAGCCTGTCATTGTAAGTGACTATGTAGATACTCCACAGTGATAAATTAACTAAAAGACAATCAGCCATGCTTAGGATGCTTAATTTCAGAGATACATTATCATAGCTGTAAAATGCTTCCGAACATAAAGCTCAGAACTGGTCTGTGCCTTAAGGCACTTCTACTCTGCTTGAGCCCTACCTAACTAAGACACCAAAATGTACTTTGTGACAATCCAGATCAGATAATGTTCCTGTGCTAGTCACTCCCTGATTTTAAGGCTGACAGCTCTGCATTTTGAATTCTTTTTAATGAAGAGTCAGGACTGTGGTAAACTGAGAAACTGTTGGCATTATCTTTTATAAATATTATGAGAGCAGCCATTTGCCTGCCCAGGTTTACTCTGATGCCTGTTAATCTATGTGACTGTGCTCAGAATCAAAGAACTGCAAAAGCAAATATATAAAAGAAAGCTTAAAAAAGTAATGACAGCTGCAGCTACAGAACTTCCGAGGAGGGAAAAATAACCACAGTTGGTTTTCTCCAAGCTGCAATCTCCCAGAGATCAAGCCTGGGATGGACAGAAGCATGACGTCTCCAGCGGCTTGAGAAAGAAGACGGATTTTCCTAGGCATGTCAGAAAAAATCACAGGGTATGTTAATGGAACAGCCAACAGTTTGGAAAAATCTGAACACCAGAAAATAGAAGTATGTTGTGGGCTGAACAGGACCTTGCAGAGGGATCTGCACAGGCTGGATTGATGGGCTGAGGCCAACAGTGTAAGATTCAACAAGGCCAACTGACAGGTCCTGCACTTGGGTCACAACAACCCCATGGGTCTAGAGAGCAAGTCCTGTGATTAGCCTGGAGAAAAAGGAGGCTCGGAGGGGACCATACTACTCTCTGCAACTGTTTGAAAGGAGAGTGTATCCATGTGGGAGTCAGGCTCTTCTCTCAGGCAACAAGAGACAGGACAGGAGGAAAGGGATTCAAGCTGCACCAGAGGAAGTTCAGGTTGCATATCTGGGAGATTTTTTTTCACTGAAAGGGTGGTCAAGCATTGGAATGGGCTGCCCAGGGAGGTGGTGGAATCACCATCTCTGGAAGTGTTCAAGGAACCACTGGATGTGGCACATAGTGGCTTAGACATGGTGGTGTTTAGATGTGGTCAAAGGTTGGACTCAATGATCTTGGAGGTCTTTTCCAAGCTTAATGATTCTATCCTTCTAAAAGTAATGTAATATAGCTCCTTATTCCATAAATGGCATTGCAGTCAGCAATTGTCCCTAATAATCCATATATACAGCATGCCCAAGCAGATGAGGAGGCTGAAATAGCAACAGAGTTTTGAAAAACAAGGAAGGCATTCTATTTTATATTCATAGAATAAAGAAAAATATACATAATTAGTACTGGACACTATCTTGATGGGCAGCTTGGAAGTGTCTGAAGAATGTAACCTGTTAAAGCTATGCCACAGCCTAAACTATTAAAAGACTGCCACTTGCTAAAATAATTCTTTAAGTGTATGCTAGCTCCAGACTGTATCATGAGAAAGTCACCCACTTAAAAGAATGGAGTTTTCTATGACTTCTGCCTAACAAAATTTTGATTGAAATCTAAAGTGTCAGCACTGAGAACACAGGGTTGACATAACAAATGCCATAGCCAATTTGAACAATTATGAGCCCAAATCTGCCATCATTTACATATACATGTGATTCCAGCTGGTGAGCTCAAATTATGTATGCACAACCAACAGAGTATACTTTTTTTATATATCTCCAAGTTTCATCACAAAAAATACAATGGATATTCAAGTCAACAGCAATTTAAGCAAAACAAAAGATGCTTTAAGGAATATGCTGATCACCATTCGTGGTGTATCTGTCCCAAATACTGCAAGTTTGATGGTGATGTATGGTTTTATACGAAAACTTGCACTGTAAATACAAAATGAATGCAAAAGGACACACTAAGGATGTGAAATGCAGCAACAAGTCAACAATTTTTTGTATCTCACCTGTTATAATGCTGTTTGTTTTGTTATCGCTGTCCTCTAGGAGTACCCAGCTCAAACTGGTCACTGCAAGGCTTCCCAAAAGAAAGCATGACTTGTGCAAGTCTCTTTGGTGTCCAAAACATAACAAAATCATTCTTGAATATGAATGATTCAGCCTAGAATCTGAAACAATCAAAGATGATCATGATGTGCTTCTCCTTCCAAGTGGGAGATGGAGGAAGTTGTGTTTACTCTCTTGCTTGAGCCAGCTTTGTCCATATGAAGTCTGACAGTCCCATGACAGAACTTAAGCAGCAATGCAGCTTCTGGTGTGCCTGCCTATTCCATCACAGTTCTCTACAGCCACAGAAATATCAACCACACCTGCAAACACCACCACGACCACTGCACGATCAGGAAAGCAGAAGCAGCTCAAACAGCATGTAAAAGAAGATGACGCTGGACTCCAAATGTCAGGAGCTTTCAAAGTATAATCCCTGAATCTTTGCCAATCAATGATTTGTATCTCAGGCATCCACAATGGTTGACTGAGGAAAGCAAGTCTCTTGTAACCAGGAGATGCCTGAATTCCCAAAGGAAAAAGAAGATAGTGACCACACCTAAGTGTGCTAAGATAAAATAGGTTCATGGAATTTACACAACAATAATGTGAGGAAGTTTGTTGTTTTGCTTCACATAATTTTCTGACATATTCCTCCGTAGGAAGAGTTGTTAATGCTGTCTATGGTTCATCTACAAGTGCCTTCCACTAACTTACCTGAGAGATCATAACCCTTTCAAAATGAAATGGTCAAACTCATGAGAAAGACTGATCCAAACAACATTCATATAATTTGCCATTTAGGACTTCTCAAGGCTGAAAAAACTCAAGTCTTCACAGGAGAGATGCTCCAGCCTTCTGATCATCTTTGTGCCTCTCCTCTGGATTCACTCCAGAAAAACCTGATCTATTTAATTTTAAAAAAACAAACCAAACCAAGATGTGAAAGGGGAACTCTCTTTTACTAATAAAAACATGTAGTTTGAAGCTGTCTTTTAATTAAAAAAATAAATTCCAACTCCAGTATCTCACTTAAAATGGATCATGCATTTTTGGTTTCTTATGAAAAAGTGTAAATCAGCCAAAGAAGTCTAACACACACACCTATCTGCAAAACCAAGGCATATGTGAGCTGATCCTTTCTGAGACCAGTGTCCAAGTCTAGCAAGATGAACCAGATGCAATACACTATTCTCCCATTTGTGTTATATCATTCTTTCACTACTTCTATTGAATACCGAGTGTCTGAGCTCCACAGATGTGCAATATAAGTGGTCTCCATTTGCTGATCAGTTTATTCTTAAGAAATGGACAAAACAAGCCATGGCCAAAAAATACCATCCATCTCAAAGAGAAGGTTTGGAGCAGAACACAGAAAGGGAAATGCTAGTATAGAATGGGATCCTGACTTGCTCTGCTACAGCACATCATTTGCTCTTTTGCTAGCATACCTAGAAATATATATTGAGAACAAATGGTGCATTTGACCTTACTGACAGTAACACCAGAGGGAATCTTGTGTTATTTCAGAACTGGTAAACCTGCATATATCATCACTGTACAACTTGTCCTTGTTTTTTCTTAAAAAACAAACACCTCAAGCCCCTACATTACAAGCAAGCTAACAATTTCTCTTTTTCATAGCATTGTTATTTTAATACACTATGTGTTCGTACATGTATGTTGACACTTTCTGGAAAGGAAATGGACTTGCTTGACACTATGAGGGTAAATGAAGTTTATAGATATATAAATACAAACCAAAAATTACTATGTTGATGGTGTGATACAATAAAGGAAATAAACCTTTCATGATTCATGACAAATAAATTTACTGAACTACACTTTTTAACTCATGGGTACACACATTAACTCATGAAAAAAAATTATCCCTTAGAGCTATAATTCTTTGAAGCAAAATCTCAGAAGGATCCGCTCCTGCAATCACATAATTTCTAAAGCTGCAAGGCTGGGGAGCTTAAACAGCAGCAAGGAGCACATAGAGTCAAGACTGAGAGATTTTCACCCTTTTGAGTCAACAAGGGAGTGTTCCAGCTGACATATGCAGCCTCTGCTTGCCCTTTGTCATGTCTGTGTTTCACCTCAAAAACTGTCAGTGACTTGTCAGAATCAATCAGAAAAGCTAATGCAATTCTGCAATGATGTACAAGTTTGGACAGCATGACATCAAATTTCTGGTAGTGTGTGTCAAGTACCATATGAAAACAGATGTCCTCATTACTCCACTGCTTTGGTACAAAAGAGTACATCTTACCTTTTTGACCCGTATCTGGCAATTGGGGGATTACAATAAAGGACAGCCAGAGATTACAGCCTCTAGCCAGTACTTTTATCATATAAATCAAATTCTAATCCTCTTTATCTTCTGGCAAAAGAAGTTTACTTTAGCAGGTACAGTTTTCCTACTGGATGCTGCTTTATGTTCCAAAGACTTAGAAGTCAGACTGTCAGTGCTTTAATGCCCCGACAAAACCCATCATCTTGCTTAATGCAACATGGGGTTTCAGACTTCTTCTCAATAACTGCTCCAGTTTGACCAGAAAAGCCAAAGCCTTTTAGTAAATGCCTGTGCAGCTCCCAGATGAAGCTGGAGCTGGAGGGATCTGGAGTCATGGGACCTGAGATGCAGCCTCAACAGGGGTTTACATATATCCCTGTCCTTCCCTACAGCCAAAGTGCTTGCTCCTAATATGTTCCATGGTTCCCAAGCGTCATAGCTGCAGGTGAAGCATGCAAAAGCAACTATGGCTGAAAATTTATTCAAAATATAGTCAGTATTCTAACTGCACAATTTTAATCATCTTACATGGTGAACAGCACTCCTACAACAACCTTCCCTTTTGTAAAATCAGAACATACAAAATCCAACTCATGCTACACTTCTCCTTTTTGACACTTGTCACCAAGCTCTACTGATGCTCTACTGTATCAGAGAGGAAAGCATTTTTTTTAGGAAAGAAGTAAGTTAGGGTACCAGCAGACTCTAACTGCTGAGGACCCTTTTGCCCAATGTGTAACTGCTGAAACTGGTAAAATCCCCAGATGAATTAGTCTATCTAAGGCAAAGCATGGATAGAGATGCCCATCCTCAAGAGCATTTTTGTGAAAACAACCTTCTGACTCTCCAATTCCATTGGTAGATGAATTAAAGGAACTCTGTAACCTGAGGTGTATTAGAAGGCAAAATAAACTTGATACAAAAGTGATCAAAATGTAAAAAGAATACATTCCTACCACATGTAATTAGAGGGAGAGGAATAATTTTATCTCATGAGGAAAATGCAAGCACACCTCCCTGTACCAGGTAATATCCTGGAACTGACTCATCATTAGAGGCCTTAGGAAGGAGAACCACTCCCCCTGCTGAGAGTGAGCTCTGGAATCTGAAACTGGCCAGAGAATTCTCTTAGTGATAACCAGGAATGGCAAAGTGGGTTTCTGAATTACTCTGTTTGCTGGTTGTGCCTCTCTCACACTCAGTGGGTTCTTCGGAGTGTCCAGGCTGCTCTTATTTAGGATATCTGTACAGTCACAGCCCCTTTTAGGGAAAGAGCTGGCAATGAAGCTTCAGTGTAAGGATAGGCAATGGCAAGGGAATGAATCTCATCTGTAGGAATCCACACTGCATATTCCCCAGCAAGATCTGCTCGCACAATGCCACTCAACATAACATAATACAATAATATCCAGAGTTTTTTATCACTATTCCTGTTTAAATCTCTAAGCATATTACAGAAAGGACACAAAAAGCAGTAAGAGGATCTGGATCATGAAAATGGATGATCTCTGTTTTATTAACAGGTCATGCTACCACCAGCGCCTAGAAGACAGTATTCTTCCACAGCAATGGACAGAGAAATGCAATTTGGATAGAAGTGTCATCAGCTGGAGTAGGACTGTAGTGAGCCTTTGCATCCTTTCAGTTAGTAGCTTTGAGAGAGGCAAAACAGATCCTGCACATGATGGTCAAGTTCTTTGTGATTTGTGCAATTAGCACACTCACTGTCACAAGGGCCTGAACAACTCATACTGGGTGCTAAAATTTGGTTAACACTAAATTATCCTTTAATTTGCCATGGAATCGGCTTCATCTGTGTCCACTCTTCACAGACATTTTAGTAGCTGGCTTTCATCCAAGTATTCTTACTCTAAATTCAGCCTTTTCAGCTACCCACATCTCAACAGTTATACACAAAACATTTTATTCCATTACAACATCTAACACACTGAATTAACACACGGTTTGCAAGAGCATGGTAATACCATTTAGCACACAATGTACTATTTAGCACACAAAAGAGATAAGATCTTTGTGGTTATGAAGACCAGGGTAGGCATATTGAAGAGCAGTTGTAGCTACTGTACTGCATGTACAATAAAGGGCTTTTATACGTCATCAAAAGCCTGTCCTTAAACACACACTGGTGCAAAGTTTAGGAGCACCACAGCTACAGTCAAGGACTCCTTGATGTACACTAAATGCACCCGTTTGACCTCCCACTGGTTGTACATTATTTTCCTGTGCCACTTCTTCTCATAAGGCCAACTTCCTCCAGGAGATGGACAAAACACAGGTCATCTAATGAAGGAAAATACTTATGAAGAAGGAATTTTCATCCCCATCAAATGTATGAGAGAAGAATGATCAACAGTGTTCAGTACAGTGCCACCTAGTAAAGAAACTGTATAAATACTATCATAACTGTATTAAAATTAGTAAGACAAAGAGAGGGTCTTTTTATGGCATAATAAGTATGCACCAAAAAGATTTGCCCACCTTCTCCATGTCCTGTATATAGGAGGATGTTGCTTTAATTACCATTGCATTTTAAAAGATCATCATTACAGAAGAGGAGTTTTTGGCAGCCAATCTGACCTCCTACTCCATATGCAAGCTACATCTTTCTTCTCTCCTTCCTGAAACACGTGCCAACAACAAGGAGTACTAGAACCCAAGGAACATGCCTACCAGAACAAAATCCTGCACAGTTCACACAAACTTGCCATTGTTTAGGCTGGGAGGCACCTTTTGAAATTGTATAGTCCAACCCACCTGCTCAAGCAGGGTCATTCATAGCTGGTTGTCCAGGACTATGTATTGATAGATGGGGACTCCATAACCTACCTGAGCAACCTGTTCCAATGTCTGAGCACCTTCACAGAAAAAAGGCGTTTCCTGGTGTTCAGATGTAAGGAGTAACTGAACAGACCACACGTGACAAATATTAGCCATGTTACTTCATGAAAGATGTTCTGATAACTAGATGCTGAAGAGTAAGAATCTTGGAAGGTTAGGAGTGGCTGATTTTAACTGAGTTTCATGCAACCAGACAAATGACATTCCCAGAGAAACCTCCCTCCTGTTTCCCACAGCCTTAGCCTTTCCCCACTCCAATCCATCGCAATGGCACCTGAACTCCCTGCATTTTCCCAGCCAGTGAGGATTTCTCACCCCCTCTCTTCTCCTCTGACCCCAAGAATCAGGAAACTCGAGAATACACAATGCATCTCTAAGGTCAAACATCGTCCACTGATCATATCAGCATGACCCCTCCAGCCACTAGCTGCCACACTCCAAGTATTGCTGATCAGACAAAACCAGTTGTAACACAAATGTTGAACAGATTTTATTCTTAAAATTGAAATGAATGACATTTCTTCAGTAAATATGCAGAGTACTTTAATTGAATTTTTATTTGCTCTTCTGTTCACTGAATCCTCTTTGGACCAAGCGATAAACATATCTGGCTCTAAGACTGCTCTATCTGTTAAACAAATCTCATTTATCATTGAAAAAAACTCAAACCTCTGAGTTAATATCCTCTTTCCTTAATATACAGAATATGAATAATTTTGGTGCTCTTTTGCATTTGTGAGTCTCAAAAGTATTTTATTAATTTCCTCAAACATTAGCACAGGCTTTCAATTGTTAAAATTTTTCTTTCTGATATGTGCTTTCTAAAAACAATATCAAGGACAGCACAATTTAACTTCTGCAAACATCAATTTCTTATGATAAATCAACAGGGCAGCAGATACATGTATTATGAAGTTAATGGTCTGTCAAGATATTAACAATGTTGATTCCTGAAGAGAAGTCTAGAATTTAAAAGACAAAACTGGGTTTATTGGATAGGACAGATTGCTGCTTGTCTGACCAACTTAGTCTGTGTGACAAGAGCTACAAGCTGCCTTTGGGTTCACAAGTCCTTCAAAACCAAAGATTCATGGTAACAGAAAGCTTTTGAGCATAAAATACCCAACAATCAGAGTTAAAGTTTTATTTATTGGCTCTGACCATCTACTTCTGTTATCAACCATAAGGGCCCATACACTTCATCAACTCCCAACAATAGCCGCAAGCTTGGACAATCTGTCTTGTGTCTTCATTGGATAAAACTTCAATGGAGCAGCATCGATTAAAGAACAGCCCACGCATAAAATGGAAACTCATTAAAATAAACTTTTTCAAAGGGGGAAGAAACTTCAGTTCCAATTGAATTGAACTGTTTTTATTTCAGAGATGAAAGCTCCATTACCCAGCTATACATTCATGTGCTCATGGCTTAAGTGTTTTTTATTTGACTTAAACTTTTGGTTTCTTCCCATGTCTTTTTGGAGGCTTGAGAAACATAATAGGAATTCAGAGCTTATTGAGCTTGATTGGAACACAGTATCTGTGAACCTCATCATAATACCTCCTGGACCTTTATGTTTATCGTCTCTCTGTGGCCTCTTTTGTGTGTTTTCCTGGCCTTTCCTACAAGAACAATAGTCTCCTTTCACACATATTTGCAGAAACGTTTTTAATGCTCTAAGTATCTTTAAATGAGTGGACAAAAAATAATGAAGAAATAAAAATAACGCAGGTGTAGTCATTTACATTATAGATGTAAGACTGCATAAGCCGCTGATGTCAAGATGGCTTTTCTAAAGTGTTTATATGAAAGCTGACTTGCAGCTTACTGCCTGAAAATCTCACCTTGAACTTATTATGAAGGCAATAATAATATGAAAAAAAATACAGATGGTATCCTGTGCTCTCTGGAAACTTCAGTTTAAACAGAAGAAGCTTAATGCATGGTAGATTACTCATTTATATCAAAGGTAAGTATTAATATTCCAAATGCTTTGATTTTAGATGACTGAACTCTAAATGAAATGAAATATACTCTCAGTTACTTACATATACTGAATGTCAAGAGAAATTTGTTTTACACTGCAAAGCTATACAGAAATATTCACTGACTGTGCCAGCAAACACCCTGCATTGCAGAAAACGAGCGCACAAATGCTTTACAAAATTTCATCACACTATGTGCTTTTCCCTTCATACATACTTTGATGAAATATAAAGTAATCTAACTCTATTAAAAATACATGCAGATATTTTTCAGAGCCTGCTTCTTAAATAATATCACACGGCTTGCATAAAGATTAACATACAGAAGGCAAAAATGTTTGCGCTTCAAGTTCACTACCAATATTTTTTTCACCTAAATTATCAATCGGTGTGAAAAATGTCAAATCACCTTTGATTTCAGCTAGAAACAGATGCACACAACAGAACTCGGTTCCTCAAGTTTACATATGGCCACACAAAGGCTAAGAAAACACAAAGGTCTATTAATGATCACCTCCCTGGAACACAAAAAATATACTTCATGCAGCATATTACTTAAAAACAATGTGTGGGAATCAGACAGATTTAAGACCTGCATTATTCTAAATTTTTGCATAAAGACTCAGTGTTGATTATAAATTAGTTTTTCTTATCAATGTGTTCATTCTCACACATTTAATTCCTGAGGCTGATAGACATTAGTCTAACACTTAAACAAGACAAGGAGAGTCTGAATACTCAAGAAAAAGCCATGCAAATCTGGGAGTCTGGGACTCCCAAATCTGATCGTAATCTTACAATTTCTAGATTGTATTTGTCCTTTGGATACTGAATGAAGGTAGAGCTCACAGTCTAGTGAGGCAAACCCCAGTTAGCTTTCAACTTGGTGCTACAGACAACATCAGTGAAGATATGCCTAGGCTGCCCCAAGTCCATGTGCTGACCACTGCACTGCCACAGCTTCCCCACTCTTCACTGCTCTCACTGCAGCTAAATTAAAAGTGCAAGGTTATGGTAGCCTGTGCTTCAGTTGTCCCAGAGAGATGCCAGTTGCTGGACATACACGCTTAAGCGCACCAGAAAGTCCAGTTTTTCCACCTCTGCCTCAGTTTCACCAGCTGTAAATTTAACCTGCTCCATGGAGATCCTGCACTGATTGGCTGGTGCTTGTACTTAATGTAGGCAAAATATTATATAATGAACAGTTTTCAAAACCATCTCTTTTAAGGAATTAAATAGCTGTTTTCCACTCCAAAAGCATTTTTAATACCTGCAAAATGTCTCACCATTAACAAAATATATTTCTTATTCAAAATCTCAATCTATAAAGTTATTTGAGGGAACAACCTCACATTAGTGAGGCCACCAGAATCTGCAGCCATGGATTTTCTGCACAGAAAGTCACACTAGAGTAGGGTGAGAGTTTGGGTACACAAGAAATGTGGGATCAACTGTAGATAGGTTAGATAGCTATGCTACTCAACAGTTTTTAATGAGAAACTCAAAAGGAAATTTAGAAAAAAAGGGCATACATCAAATACAGACATGCAATCTGCATCAAAATTAAATACAGAATAGGCAAATTAAACATATTTGGAAAACAGAACATTATTACTGGAATGATGTATATTTTCAAAGTACTTCTTGATGGACTTCACAGTTCAAACACACTTATATCAAAAGTTAAACATACAAACCAAAGCAAAAGTCCATAAAACTGAGCTATGTTTCTACATTGCTGTTCCTAGAGTTTATGTTCAGTATAACTCACAAGGATTGCTATTCCCTATCAGATATTCTCGAAGCGAATCGGAGAGCTTATAAGAATAAAGCAGAAAAGAATAAAGTAGGATACAGAATTCTTGCTTACATTGTCTTCACAGGCCATTTAATTATTTTACAGGTCATTGCAATCTGCATATATTTTGAAAAGGTAATATTAGATATGGTCATATTCAGGTTCAAAAGTGCCTTTTATGTCCCAAAACTGAATGCTGTAGTTTAAAAAATAAAATATAAGTGCATCAAATTGCTACAGTTTAACTTGAAGCTATTCTTTTTTTTCTGTTCTCATAAAATACAAACTTGCAGTACACACACACACACACGCACGCACGCAAAATCCAAATATTCTGAAAAGTTTGCTCATACTACTATTGTAACTGCTGGCACGGAGCTCTATCCCAATTAGACCTTAAGGAAATGTACTGTCCTATTATCTGAGTGTGTTTTTGGAAATGGCAATCAAAGAAATATTCTAACATGAACAAGTGTTTCTAAGTGCTAATTATTCATGGTATCACTTGCTGATTGGTGCCTGCGGCCATGAAAATTTATTTCTAGGCTGTATTTACAGTAAAACCAAAAGTGCTTAGTGGCAAGTAGCTTAATCAAATTTAAGAACAGCAGACAGATAACATAGGAGAATTTTTTTTTTTTTGTTGCTTTAATCCTCTCATTTGGTTTTGAAACATAAGGCCCTGTTCACTTCATTTAAGTCTCACAATGACTGGAAGCCTGATCAATCTGTCTTGTGTCTTCTTAGGGTGAAACTGCAATTGAGTGGAAGCAACAGATGAACAAAGCCCACATTCAAATCTGTAGCTCATTAAAATAACGTTAAAATAGGGTAAAATCGCAATTGTAAGTGAATTGTAGTTGGCTTCTTTCAGCTACATACATTTGATTAATAAACCATACATTCATTAGCCATGAACCACTGGTCTTTAAAGTAAATTTAAATGAATGACCCTGCTTTTTTTGATCTTCAGACAGTTTTGAAAACAGTTATGAAATAAAGCTTAAAAAAATAGGTCAAGGGCTGTTTCCTACAAGGCAAAGAGCTAATGGGATACAATCCGTCAAATCCCATAATCAATTCAAATTCTGATACAGAAACTTAGAAAGCTGCAAGTTTACAAGAGACATATTGTAAAACAGCTTTTCAAGAGGGAAAAAAAAGAAGTATTGTTAATTTGCTTTAAACTCACAAGCAGTTCAACACTTCCAAGAACATTTAAAAAAAAATACTGTAAGAAGGCAACCTTAATTAAGGTTACAGCAACTCAAACAGCAATGAGAAAATATGGAGATGGAAGAAACCCTGTAAGTCATGAAGCTGAGTATCCTGCAGGAATTCACCCCAGACCATCCTGTTCAGAAACATAAACAAGGATGATTCTACCTTGGAACATGGGTAGAAGTTAAACTAGTATTTTTACACAGACTTTCCCTCAAGATCATGGAATCATAGAATGGCCTGGGTCGGAAGGTACCTCAAAGATCATCTAGTTCCAATCCCTCTGCCACAGTCAGGAGCACCTTCCACTAGACCAGGTTGCTCAGGGCCCCATCCAACCTGGTCTTGAACACGTCCAGGGATGGGGCATCCATATCCCCATATCCATAAAGAATTTCTTCCTAACAGCTAATCTAAGCCTGCCTTTTTTGAGTTTAAAGCTATTTTCCCTTGTCTTGTCACTATCTGCCTGTATAAAAAGTCCCTTTCCCTCCATTTTATATATCCCCCTAAGGCACTGGAAGGCTGCATTGAGGTTTCCAATGAGGTTTCCATCTCTTGTCCAGGCTGAACAACCCCATCTCAGCCTATTTTTGTAGGAGAGATGCTCTCTCCCTCTATGATCTCTGTGGCCCTCCTCTGGACTCCCTTTAACAGATCCACATCTTTTTGTGCTGAGGACCCCAGACCTGGGCCTAGCACTCCAGGTGGGGCCCCACGAGTGCAGAGGAGAGGGGTAGAATCCCCTCCGTCGATGTGCTGGCCAAGTTGCTTTGGATGCAGCCCAGGATGAGTTTGCCCTTATGGGTTTGTAAGCGCACACTGCTGGCTCATGCCCAGCTCTTCATCCACAAGAACACCCAAGTCCTCCTCTGATGGGCTGCTCTCAGTGGCTTCTCCCAGCCTATACTCGTGCCTAGGACTTACTTAACCCAGGTGCAGCACCTTGCACTTACTGAACTTCATGAGGTTCCCATGTCCCAGTTCTCAAGCTTGTCCAGGCCTCTATGGATGGCATCCCATCTTTCTCTTGTGTCCCCTGCACCACTCAGCTCCACGTCACCTGCAAACTTGCTGAGGGTGCACTCAATCCATCTGCGATGGAGATACTGAAGAACACCAGTCCCAAGACATATCCCTGAGGGACACCACTCATCACCAGCCTTCACCTGGACATAGAGCCATTGACCTCAACTCTGGCTGCAATGATCCATCCAATTCCTTATCCACTGAGTAGTCCATCCATCAAATCCGTGTCTCTCCAGTTTGGAGATAAGGATGTAATGTTGGACCATATCAAAAGCCTTATGGAAATCTAAATAAATTATATCTGTCAGACTTTCTTCATCAACCATTGCAATCACTTCCATTATAAAAGGTCAACATATCGGCCAGGCACAATTTGCCATTGGTAAAAGTGTGATGGCTGCCTTGGATCACCTCCTTGTCTTTTATTTGCCTTAGCACATAATTAAACAAAGAGTAAAGCTTTGTCCCATTAACAGAAATCACTGCTAGATGATGAAAAGAGTTATCAGGAATTGCTCCTAAAGAACATTATTTTATTCTAGGAACACTTTGGTTTTCCTGGGAATTAATCAGTGGCTTTGTCTCCACTAGAATAATTACAACTGTCTGCCACCATTTTCTTAGGAATTCTGCATAGGCAAGACTCAGGCTGCAGGACATGGTGAAAGCTGGAATAAACCACCATTAATCCCATACCTCATAAAAAACCACCACGTCATGCTTTTGAAGAAGGTGAGCAAAAAAATAATTCCTAACTCAAATTAAACACTCAGCCCAACATCTGAGCCAGCCAACCACCAAATCTGTTTGATATTTGCCTGTCTCCCTATCACCACTGAGGTATCATTCCACCTTCCTTGCAGACTCTTTATTATACTTGTTTTACATTTCCTGGGTTCTCTCTGAAGCTGCAACATGAAAAAATTCAGAAATTGATTTATCTGTCTTATATTAAAGCAATCAGTAAGTATCCTAATCCCCCTGCATATCCTATACAGCACATAGAAAGTATAGTTCCTGGTGTGAGTGCTGATTCAGGTGCTCTGAATTCCTCTCTAGAGATACCTGTCTTACCTCCACAGCAGAGGGATAACTGCAGTCTGCACTTCTATGTGGTCAGGTGCATGAACTTGGTATGGGTGCATGTATCCTACACTTCACTTATCAGAATTTCACATTTTACTTAAAGAAGCATTTGCACCACAATGGCTTTAGGTTGATAGAGGGTGGCATGCCAACAAGTTTCCAGCCTTCATCCCATGTACTAATGAAGACAGTAAGACTCTGCTTTTGGCTGTATGTTTCAAATTAAATTTTAGGTACCAGAATGCAGGTATCTAAAATTGCTTTATCTTCCTGTACCCAAATCAGTATCATCAGTGGAGCCTGAACTGATTTATTTCACCTGAAGTAAAATAAGGAGGGCCCAATTCAGCTGCCTCAAGACAGGGGTCTATCTAGTACTGTGAGATGCTCCACGGTATTTATTCCACATTCACACATAGCTGGCAGGTCTGACACTGCCATGGATGGAGAATTACATCCTTCTGGACCCACAGCTGGAGGCCTCACAAGATAGACGTCTCTGTTTAGGAGAATGAATGGTGCTCTTTATGTCTTCATTACAAGTATGTCCCTGCATCGTAAATGATTTCCACAAAACGATTAACAGTATCTCAGGAGAGGTGACCAGGGAGAGAACAAAAACAGAGGACAAATACACTGGAAATGGTCTCACTGCTCATCTGGACGTGCCAGAGGCCCAAAGGGTTCAACACTGTGAGGTACAAATATCACCACACTCAAGTAAGGAGTCTGTACATGTATCCCACCAAGCCCCAGGCGGGGATCATGCTGAAAACTGGACATCACATATGGACTATATGGAGCAGCAGAATACTCCCACTTACATGGCAGCACTGATTTTATCCTTTAATAAAAATTTACTGCCCTGTTTGCTGACAGTAGCTAAACAGTGTCAACTCCCATTCTTGAAAAAGTTACTGCAACTGGGGCAACCATTTTTAACTCTCCGTTAGTACATGCCACAACATGGTGATTCTCTGAAAGGCAAATTATCCAGTCTGATCAAAAAGTTCAGCTGGGCAGGGGAAGTCTTGAAGTTAAACTCATTTAGCGTTTTTTCTTATACGGCAGCATAAATCAAACCAATCAACTTCAGTGAAATTTCTCATAGAATTAAGGAAACAGTAAATTTTACTGTTAAGCCTATTTAAAAGAGGCTAAAAAACCCTGTGCTTTTTTCTTTTTAATTATGCCAAGCATTTATTTTACTACAGCCACCATCCATTGGTAACTTCTGTTACTATACGGCATTTTTCATCAGTATTTTATGTTTGTGTGTTCAGTGCAGGAGAGAAAATAGCCATAAAAATTAGTAGAGGTAAATATTCATCAGTTAAAAACAAAGTGATGGAAACAAAAAGCTTTTGATTAAAATCTTTTGTATTCTGGAACTGTTTTGATACTTTTCTTTTGTATTTATTTCATACACGAACTCTGTTAATTTAGCTGTGTTACTATAATCAAACTTTAATTCACTCAATGCTGGAATTAGAAAGTTGTTTTAGCTGTTTAAGAAGAAAGCCTTTACTTGAAGGTGAAGGCAAAGAACACATTCCTCTTTTGATACTGATTATCACTATGAATATTGAGGACTGAACATGCAGTAATGGTCTGCATTGAGTACTAAATATCAAATTTGTTCAATAAATTTATACACAAAAGTTACCATGTCTTCAGAAACATCACCCACTTTCCAAAATACAAAAGAACCGAAAGGGGATAGATTCTTCCTAATTAAACAAGAGAAAGCCACCAGAGAGGCACCCTCACTTGAGGAAAACAGAAATTGCTTCCATTTTGCTGGTGGGCAGTTCTGTTTTAAGGGCTGATGCCACTCAGTTACAGGAGAGCCACAGCAGTGCAGGCACTCAGAAACCAGCTTCACCAGTTTGGAATTAAACAATGGACAACTGAGGATATAAAATAAAGACTGCATCATAAAATGAAACTAAAACAAATATTAGTAAGGGAAAGGTATTTTCTGAGATGCCTGGGATACATGACATGGAAGCAACTAAAGAATTGGATGAACGTGCCAGGACAAAGCTTTCTATAAGATGTCCTAATAACCAGAAGCAGTTTCCTTTTTTAAAAACTTATTTGCAAGAAAGTAAATTTTTCTCTCTGTGTGAATGGGTCCATATTTGTTGGCTTCTACTCGGAAAGTTAAAAAGGCACTTTTCAAGACAAACAAGTTTCTGATTAAAAACCATTCAGGAATGGAAATTTTGCATGATAAATTGCAGCCTAAAACTCCATACAACATCCATAAAATATAAAGGAACTTAATTTCCAAGCACTGAAATAAAAGGATTAAAACTCAAGAACACTCTGCTTTGAAAAAAAAAAAATCCTTGCATTAATTTTTGTGGAAATAAATACTCTCTTCATACAAATCAAGAGTTGCACAATATAATTATGTCTATTTCCTCCTAATTTAGCCATTAGGAAGAAATTCCCTTGCTGTGAGGGCAGTGAGGCATGGGAACAGGTTGCCCAGAAAAGTTGGGGCTGCCCCATCCCTGAAAATGTTCAAGGCCGAGTTTGGATGGGGTTCTGAGCAACCTGTTCTAGTGGAAGGTGTCTCTGCCTATGGCATGGGGTGGGGACTGGAACTAGATTATCCTTAAAGTCCCTTCCAACCCAAACCTTCTATGATTCTGTGATTCTGTGAACCAATATTTTACATTAAAAAACTAGACCAGCAAAACCAGAAATTCTTAATCTATCTGAAACTCAGCAGAGTATTCCAATAGTCACAAGCAGTTCTGGAATCAGCTGCCAATGCCAGTAGTTTACATGCTAAAGAAAATTATTCCTGTGGGAAGGAGTATATTACTGAAGTACTTTAGGGACTGGCTTCAAGGTTAGTTAAGTTTAAAATTTCCACCAACAAAATATAAAATATAAATGTGAATGCGAAGTCGACTCACTGGTAACAAAAAGGACCAGAAATCACAAAGATGAAATGTGGGACACTAGTAATGGAAGATCTGTTAGCCTCAATTGAGAGGTCATGCAGTTCAGGACAGGGACGAGAACTGCTGGGTGCTCTGCTTCCACAGCTGAAAACACAGAGGCCAAGAACCAGGAGCTACCAATTCTTTCTAGCAATGAGACCCGCAGACACAATAGTACTGTCAATCCACACACTGTCAACAGAAATACTTGTATCACCCCCCAAAAAAATCTCTGATGAAGAAGCCTCATCTAGAATTTCAAAGAAAATTTAGAGGACAATTAAAAAAATTAAATAGTTTCTTGATCTGTATGCTACAGGCGTGAGACCAGTTCTTTGGACAAGGACTTATTTTTACTTACCATAGTAAAACCGCAGCTTTCTAAAAATACACTGGGAATAACTGGTAAGCAAAAACAGCAGATTTATTTAAGCTAGTATAAAAGTGTAGGCAAAAAATTCTGGGTGTTACCAATTAGCCTATGTGGGGTTGAGACAAGAAGTCTAATTTTATGGGTTTTATGAGCTTTTTTCATGTTTGTCTTTCTGTTCTCTCAACCACATGAATGATGCTTAGAACCACAAGTCAAGAAACTTGTTTATGTCCTTATTAAGATGAAATTCCTACTCAAGCAGTTCACTTTGCAAGTTCAATCATCTGGAGAAAGATATAAACCAACAAACCCAATCTTCCCCATTTTCCAAAATTTGTAGCAAAATGACAGCTTGCCCCAGGAAGAGTGGAAAACAAATCTCTGTAAGAGAAGTCCTTCCACGTCACAAATTAGGCTTGATAAATCAGATGCCTTGTCATACAGGTTTTGAATTCACGTGCCAAATTGGGGGTAGCAGGCAGGTCTGCCTTCCCACCGTGGTGAAAACCTGTCTCTGCCTGAAGTCCACGGGCAATGTGAGAATTCTTAGCCATCTGACAGCTAAAAATGTGACCCACCTTCAAAAAATAAGCATATGGCTTCCAGCACCCAATTCTGACAACATTTTGTCCTTATTCCAATTTTGTGCCAAATTCTCTAACTCTACTACATTTTCGCCTAACATATTATTCACCTTGTGAAAGGATGTTAATCACTGTCATTGTCAAAATGCTTCTCTGGGAAGAGAAATTTCCACCAGGATAAGGAGACTGCTTAAAAATCTTTTTTTAAGGGATATAACAACACGTCGTAAAAAAAAAAAAAACCTAAAAAAGAAAAAAAAAGGAAAGAAAAAACATGGATTTAGATTTTTATATTAATAAAATCTATAATCTGAAAGGAAACAAAGTCAAAGAAGCTTTATTTCTGTATGTCCATCCCAAAGAAATATTATTTATATCGGACTATTTCCCTGTCTCCTATAGGATGCAGAGAATCTGAGTCTTCACTTGATCTAAAGAAGAAATTCCCATTTTTCCCCCTAATAAAACCCCAGCCAAATAAAGACAGACACACAGTACTAATGGTGCTGCATTATTGCTGTTTGCATCTCTTTTACAACCCATGTTCACACCTGACTGCAATGCATGGTAGACATGTGGGCGCTGGGTTGAACAAAGTAGAATCTAATCCAAGCTGAGACCATAGGTGAATGATTTCCTTCAATAACTGCAGCATAAAATCACAACCTTACAACTTTACCCAAATTTTTTCTGTTGAAAATTGGTAATGAGAAAAGGTTGAAGTGCAATACACTAGTGACATATTATTTTTCCAAGGCTCTGATTTCTGTCTATGTATTGATACCGCTCTTGATCAGAAGGACTATAACCCAACACTGATATTGTGCAGCACCTGCTTGTGTAAATCCAGCTGAAGTAAAGCAGATCAAGGAACTGCACTTGGTAAAATCTCTGTGTTTAACAGAAGTGTGATTTCATTACACCAATATTCAGCAGAACTGAATACCATTGGAAGAAGGCACTGGAGTTAATCACTCAAGGCATATAACAAAAGGATTGCACTACAAGCCCATGTCCAGAAAACAGTGTGAGAGCAAACAAAAGATTAAAAGCAGAAGGAAACTGCTACTGCTTGAGAGAGGCTGGGGCTACTTCAGCTCTTTCAGCAAAGGAATGGGCCTTATCAGTACTTAGTGCAGCACACTGCACACAGCTAAAAAGCATCCTTGGGCAGATGACTTCAGACTCTACAACACAGGATGAGGCAAACACATCCCTGAATCTCACACAAAGAGTGAAACTTTGAGCAGACTTTCAGAGCTGTGACAAAGAAGTCCCTGAGACTAAACAAAGATTTCCAGGATTCCTCCACTCCAGCCTTTCCAGGAGGTGCAAATAGCAGGTGTCTTGGCTCCTCACCATCCCTGAACTTCGCTGGTGGTGCAGCATTCCCTCTGTCTCTCTCTTGCTCAGAGGTTTGGTCCTCTGGCAACCAGCAAGTAGGTGTCTGATACATTTTTTTTAACTTCATGGCAAGGATTGCACTTTGTTAATACTGCCAGACATATATGATAGCTGTCAAGCTGGTGAGTTATTTTAACACTTGGAGAACTGGCTCTGAAACAGTCAGGTAGCAAAATGCTAATGAAAAAGATAAGCAAATGAGTCAAATCAAGTATGCTACACTGTCTGTCTTAATGTTGCTTGGACGTCTGGAAAGAAAAACAAGTCTTTCTACTGGCCAAATTCATTTTTATAACACCCAAGTGCCTTCCTATAATTCACTAACTCAACTCATTCACAGGTGTCTCCCCTGGAGATAATTGCAGGTGCAGTATTTTTTAAGTACTCGAGGTTTTATTTCTTCTACTCACTCCAGTTTCTCTCTGTGGAATTTTCCTGCCTACAGCCATGGACCTACATGCACTTAGAAGGGCAAAAGTTTCTGAAGAATATTATTCTTCAACATTTACTAGAAGGAAATGCTCAGAATTGTTGTATACATTGGATGTGCTGAAAAAGAATGAGTAATGCAGAATTTTGTCCTCACACAGGAAACTGCACATTTCTCGAAGCTAGTATAATTTAATCTGCTTTACCACAGTTTTTTTTTTTCTCGAAACAACTATGATTGAAGACTTTATTTAAAAAAAAAAAAAACAACATCAACCAACCAAACAAAACCCCAAAAAACTATAAAAGTGGGCCAAATCTAGAGCAGTAACAGCAATAACCATCTTATTCAAGGAAATCAAGTAGCATTTTTTTCTTAATATTTGTTACTAGTCAATTGACAAGTGCTGCAGCAACTGGACATTTATACATCACATGGAGTGTTCTAAAAACTATTAATTTAAACAAGAAGGAAGCCCAGGAAGGTACTCATAGATACTGCTAAGAAAATGACTCCCAAATAAGTTAATGATGGTGCAAGGGCAAAAGGACAATGTTGCTATTTTTACTCATGCTTTCCACTTTTTACACAGAGGCTGACAGTGTAAAAAGTTAATAGTTTAAGTAAGGCTGGGATGTCCCTTCATCAAATTATGCAAGCAGCCTGAATAGAGAGTACATTTGAAAAGCTCTGTGAAAAGAAACATGTTGCAGCTGGTGCAGGTGATCATCTTTTCATCCAGGCTGCCATCCTCTTCTTGTTTGCTTCCCTCCTACATGCACATATACATCATTGTTAATTTTAAAAAGACATATCCTTGAATGTGTTCCCTCTGCAGATTCTTTATTACCTCATCATTTCTATCCTTGAATCACAAAGAGAAAGAAAAAAAAAAGATTCTTACACAAAGAAATTAATATTAAGCTTTATGTGACTGCGATATGATTCTTAAAGACAGCAGTCCCCTAACCACAGTTGTTGACAATTACATTTTCTAAAGCATAATCACAACTTAATTGTAAGTTTAGATTTTGTAATATCACAAATAAACAAAAAAGATGTATCTATGTATTGTAATTGGTTGATCATACAAATACTTATTAAATATAAACACATATGCTTTTGTAGATTTGTTAGAAAGATTCGTTAATTGCTTAATGAAAGATGTCTTTCAGATACTAATTCCTTCATTTAGTTCGACAGATTAAATTTTATATGAGGAGATATTAGCATGCATGCAATGAAGTGACAAGGACAACTAAAAAGCTTAAAATGTTAATGGATGAAGTGCAGCTTTCTCAGTTACTCCAAACTAAAAGCTATAATCTTCATTACATGCACTAAAGATCATATTTTCCTCTGCTTTCTGCAGAGATAAGACAGCTATATTTAACAGAAAAACGAACACCACAATATGTTTCGATTCAGCTGCTATATTTTCATCAGCATAAATAAATTATGAAAACTTGAAACAGTGCATGAATGATTCCGCATAGAAAACAACAACAAAAATGCAATTAATTTTTATAGAAGAGAAAATTGATAGTTGACATCCAAGCAATCCAATTGCTTCTATATTTCATCGCAGTAGCTTTAGGTAATTATCTTCTTGATAATCTCTCTTTGGAATGTGCTTTCAGGAAAAAAAAACCAAAACAAACAATTGGCTTTAGTTAGTAAGGCACTACAGGGTTAATGTCAACCATTACTGTAAAAAGCAAATTACTAGCAATACCAGCAGTCCAGATCCTTCCTTTTTGCTGTAGACTGAGGTTCAATCTGGCATCATCTTTTCTCTTTCCCCAGTAGGGTGCAGGGAGCCCTCTAGCTTCCATGTGGGATTCCTACTGTGGTACATATTGGCCAGCATACAGCTGCTCTAAACAACTATTTGCATCTACAATGCGGTCATCCCACCACCTTCTTTTCAGATCGGTATGATTGGGACAAACAATAGTTTGATTTTGATTGCTCTATAGTACGCTTGGGTAGAGCTGCTGAATGCAAGCGCATCGCTCAGAGACAATGGGCCGGTTCATCATCCAAAGCGTCCCTTTTCAAACAGCTGCCTCTGCCACACTCACCCTGACAAACGTCCAGAAAAACAGATGGTTTCAGCATTCATGGACAGTTTAGTGAAAGCCCTAGAGTCAACTATTCAAGACATTTTATCATCTAGCTGATAATAGAGCATTGCTTGGAGATAAAAATTAAAAATACATTTAAAAACTCTATTAATTCGCACCCACATGCAGCCCCCCTTGCACATACACAAAACAACTTCCCCGTGCCCTGTAACACTGCAAAGTGCAAGCACTAAAGGAAGCTTCAGTCTTAATTCCTTCTGTGGAATAACAGCACCACTATTAAAAATGACAATCAGAGGGTAATATCACCAACCACATATACTGCAATACCCACAAACAAAAGCAATGAATTAGTAATCGAATGGGAAGTTTAACTTTGAGCTGCCTGGGATTTGCTGTATATTAAACCAGGTCCTGCTCTTTTTTTTTTTTTTTTTTTTTGCTTGTGTGTATCTAAGAAACAGAGATATTTTTTCCTTGTTTTTTTCAGGCTAAGTCACAAATGCATTTGAAGCATTGCATTGAGAAAGGCACGGGATGCACAATGATATAAATTCTGCTCATACCTATGGACAATCACATCATTTCCAACCAAGTCACCAGTATAAAGCAGCCTCCAAGGCAAAGAAACTGTGCTATTAAAAAGCTGAGGGTCTGTGCTCCCTTGAACATGGCTGTGCCACACTTGTCTGGAGGGACATGAAGGACAATGGCTCCTCAGCTCCACCAGCCACAAAGCCTGACCTAGAGATGAGAAATGGGAAGTATCATCCTTCTGGGATGTCTGGGCAGTGTTATCTTTCACAGGACGCATTACTCCAATTTGGTCCACAAATCCCTACAACTTTGGGGAAACTTAAACTTCTTTAAGTCACACTGAAAAGTCAAACTCTTATTGAGGGCAGATAGGAGGATTTGGCTTCTGTGAAAAAAATGGTGTTATATTCATTATTCCTCACTTAACATTTAAAAAAGATTCATTATTATTGATCTATTAATATTTTGTTGGACCACATGATTTTTCCAGCAAAGGTAAATGCCACACTTGGCACTACATTAGTCCAACAAACTGAGCTGCTGCATAGTCATGCTCACTCTAACTCTGCTTTTCAGCAGTGCACGTGGGACTGAATCTTCCAAATGCTGGGAACTTTCTGGCAGCTGTATGCAAGTAGGTGTCACACAATTTTAAAGAAAAGCAAAGAAACAGAAAGAAAGATCAGCAATCATCTTTGGCAATACCTCAATGTCTAAAGGATGCAACTCAGCAGATGTATTTTAGAATTGAAAAACAGTCATAATAGAAAAACAAATCTGACCATATACTGTGAGTCTGGATTTATCTTCTTCTTAAAAATTTTTGTTTTCTAAAAGCATGGTGCTTTAATATATTGCTTTCAGTTCAGAGAAATGACATTCTGAATCCAATCAGAAATCTCCAGTGATGAAAACTTTACTGAAGGAAATCCCTGAGTGGTGAGAGATGGTACCAACTTGTAAAAATGAAGATATTTTAGTCCATGTGGCCATACACAAATATAGTCATCATGTATAAAGTAGCTTTTCTCTACACTACTAATGATGTCAGTTTTAAACATGGGCTTGTATTTTCCTAAAAAACTCTTCCTTACTGCTGAACTTGGACAAACAGACCCTCTGAAGCCACTTCTAGTGTCTGCTTCCTCTTTAAGAACTTCTCTCATACCTGTGTTATAACATCAGCTAAGTGTTACTGAGGTGAGCATGTTATTCAGACTGACGATATTACAGTTAGGACTACAAAAACAGAACTCTCAGACACCTCAGAAGATTGTTTAACCTCTCTGCTGCATAAAAAGGGGCAAGGGGCATGAATATTCTACACAAACCAAAACTAACTCCTTGAACCTCTCATTTTAAATCATACTTTTAAAATTCTTGATTTCCTCATGATTCCTTTTGGAAACTCTCCAATTTATCTACATCTTTCTTTATATGCAGTCCCCAAAACTGGATTCAATACTCCAGCTGAGGCCTTACCAGCACCATATGGTGCAAAATAATTACTTCCCATGTCTTACACATGACACTCCTGTTAAAGAATCCCGAAAAAAGAGGTGCTTTATTTGCAATAGCATGTCCTTTGTGAGTTGTATTTCACTTGTGATCTCCTAAAGCCTCAGACACTTTTCTGACTTCCAATTACTTCTACCTTTTTTGCCTTTATGCATTTACTGTATTGTGGGCAATATTTTACCCTTCTTTACCAAAAATTCACCTGGTCAATTTTTATATAGATGCTTCTGAACCAATTCATTATTCAGAACTGCTGCAAACCTCCCCGCCTGCCCTTGCCCGACTCCATGAAAAAAACGAAAGTGTATTTTCTCATCAGCATTCTGAACGATGGATTAGATGAACCAGAGAGCAGAAATTTCTGTGGATGAGCCTGTTCACCAAAGCCAGGTGAGGAGGGGCCCCTGCTGCAGCTGGGAAGTACACCACCAATAACTTCTCTTAGAGAACACTTTTCAACTGCTTTGCAGCCACTGACAGAAATTTCATCTAGGCCGTATTTTTCAAGCTTGCTTATAAGAATGTCATGTTGGACAGTGTCAAAAGCCTCACTTAAGTCAAGATACATCACATCTCCCAGTTCTCTGTTATCCACTAGGCCAGTTACTCAGTCAAAGAAGGAAATGAGATTGGTTTGACAAAATTTGTTCTTGACAAATTCATGCTGGCTGTTTTTTATCACCTGATTATTGTCTAGGTGCTTATGAATTGTCCTAACATTTCTCTGGGGGATCAAGCCAGGGCTAAACTGGACTTGGCAACTGGAAAAAGGAGTATCCAGGGAATTAATGACAAGCCTGACTTTCTTCAGCCCTGCCATGCTGCTTCTGTTTACATTAAACATGGCTTACAGCTTAAGATCAAACCAACAAAACCTGGCCAACTTCTACAGTAGGACCTACTTGCAGTTAAACACTCTGGTTACATTACATTGCTACAGTGCAAGAATCATTTAGGTCTAGCAGAATAATTTAATCTAATTCCTGTCTGAGAAGCTGCAGGGCTGAAATCCTATTCCCACTTTCTCCAATTAGGCCAGGACTCGGTCTTGCATTTTGGAATGAATTACCTCAGACTTCTGCTGCTCAGACTTTCAGGGCTGGCTTTAGGTCTCTTAGTGACATGTTATTGCAATATGCAGACAAGTACTTTTTCTAGCACATTTAAAATGTTACCCACTCAGCCACATTAAAAGGAGTCATCAAATTGCTTGTAACAGCCTTTGAACCAGCCTTCAAGCAACCTTTGAACATGGCTTCAGAACATAAAATTTATCATCTTTCTTTTGTTTTCATAGCCTCTTTCCCAGAAAGGTCCTGACCTTGTTTGAGATTTTGAGTGGTACTGTAATAAGAGTAATAAATACTATGGGAAAGTCATAAATCCCACCTCAGTTTAGAGAATGAGAATATGTTGTGAAATCGAGAGATATTTAGCCAAAAAAAAAAGAAAAAAAAAAGGGGGGGGGCGAAGAGAAAAAAAAAAGNGGGGGGAAAAAGAAGAAATTTGGGAAAATTTTGTTAAAAAAAAAAAAAAAAAAAAACCAACCAAAAACAAAAACAAAAACCCAAAGAAAAAAATCACAAGACAAAATCCAAACAGGAAAGCCCTCTGTTTTACTTCCAGTTTAATGTTTCCCTGGTCATCTTTCCCAATGCTTTATATTTTCCTAATATTTGAGGGAGCTCTTTCTCATGCACCTCTTTTTATGCAAGAGATAAACAAGAAATTCTTTTCTTCTTCCTTTCTATCACTTCCTTTCAGCCTTCCTCTTACTTTTTTTCCTCTTTACTCCTCTCAGTTTCCAACACATCCATACTCCCCCACAGACTCATCTCCCATCCCCTGTCATGCCTTCTTTTTTTTTTTTCTGTCCTACTGTAGAGGAACTATTTCTCAGTTCCCTTCCATAAGTCTTTTTAACCATACAGGTTTTTATACAGGTATTAAACCAAGTGTTGCACGTCGTTTTGCAGCCATGCCTGGGTTATCTCAATTCAGCTTCCCACAGCGCTGTTTCCATTCATGTCTGCTAAAAACGTCTCACCCTTCGCAGGGCAGAGGTCACAGGGCATCCAAGAGGGGTGAGGCAGGCAGGGCCGGGGCAAAAGCCAGGTCAGCACCTCCGAAGACAAGCGAGCGCAGGCGGGGAAGACCGAGCATGAGAACACGCAGCACGGGACATGGCTTCACCAGGAGCCTCCACAGCCCTGCAGGACAGCTCACACTTGATTCTGGCCACGGCTGTTCCTCTGCCTTACTTAGATGAGTGGTTTTGCAACTGCTGGAGACCGTTCCAAGGAGGATATGGTAGACAGCTGATGTATGTTACGTGGCAGCCTACATGCACCAGGGCTCTTAGTCTTAAAAAAACCCGAGACAAGCTAAAACAGCACTTCTAGTTTTTTAAGGTGGTACTGAAAACATTCAGTAACTTTGTTCCAGTAGTCCTGGATGAAAATTTTTAACCTTCTGTAGAGCAGTCCATTCCTGTTCTTCTCCGTTTCCTCCACAGCCATCTATTTGTCTTGTTTCCATGATACAGCTTCTCGCAGGAGAAAGTATTTCAGGCTTTCACCATGCTCAGCACTAATGTAATAATAAATAGGTTTGCATTTATAGGCAACACCAATTAAAAAAATTAAATTCTCCAATCTCTGTTTACTTTGTGAAGAAAGAATTAATGTAAAAAATTCACTTAAGAATTTTTGTATAAAAGTATCATTTTTTTAAAAGTCTGTCTCAGCGTTAAACTGCATAAATGTATTTTCCACTGCTTTTATGACAGCCTTGGAGTCCAACACAGGATATAAAAGTCATTAAAGAGGAAACTATAACAGCAGAACTACAGAAACTGGCAGGGTAACATAGAAATAGAAACATTTGCTGAAACTACTAGCTCTATTTTTTTTATGAAATTACTAGGTTTCAAGTTTACATTGTCAGTGCAAGTAATCTTGAAATTTACACTACAGTAGTTTCACTATCTCAAGTCAAAGACAAAAAATTTAAAGGAAAAGGTCATTTTTGAAAGCTTATACATTAAAATTTTGAACTTATTTGCTGGCTTAATGAAGATTATTTCATTATAGACAGAAAAAACACTTTATAAATTAAAACCCATATGGGTCTCAAATATTTTGCTGCAGCGTCATCACTGTTACAGAACAATACACAGTGAAGTATTAGATTTTCTATCCAGTCTGAGTGCTGTGAAATCCAGTCACCTAAAAGCACGAAGCAGAAGGTTCAGATTTTATACTTAGTATTTCATAAGAAACATAACACTAGATCACTTAGGAGTTAAGCACAAGATTAGAATAAAGTATATCCTGTAAATTTTGTATATGGTATAGGCCGCATATGGACAGTTCTTCCATCTGCCTAGATGACTTCAACGAAGACACAAGTAGATAAAATTGAAGTTAATTTAGTAACATGTACCCACATGATAGCAAGTCCAATTTTGATTGAAATCATTTGAGGGTTCTAACATTTGCATCTCTTCAATCAGCTTTCATTTCTTACAGAGATTCATCATCTCAGTATCTAGCTGGATTGCAAAAAAATATGGACCTCCATTAATTTCTAGGACGAAAAATTGAAACTAATCCCAGAGACCATCTGGAAGGCATGAGTAGCATCAAAATTCAGCTCCTTGCCTGTAAGGCCACAGCTTTTCTTTAAAAAGAACAAAGAGTAATCCCACAAACTTGGTTTCATTTTCAGCTGCAGGTGTGATTCAAGGACCTCGGCATCTCAGTCACGCATGTCTTGCTCATAATGGAGGCAACGCAGCACCCAAACTCAGAATTCCAAATCCTATGAAGTCGGAGCTGGTAGCCAACATCTTTCAGGGTATTCACTTCTTCTAGCTGGAATAGTTCTGAAATCTAACAAAGGCTTTCCATTGATGGATACAGAGAGGACAAAGTGAATGCAAACCACGTATTTTGGGACAAATCTTCAAACTATTTTTGATCCTAATTAAAGCTGTCTATGTGAACATCAACCTTGCCAGAAAAAAATGGAACTGTCAAGTCACAGAAAGAAATGTTAGATGACACGACCCTTGTCTCATGTTACTGCTTCTTACACGTGTAGCTTCACTGTAGCAAGTTTGATTAGAAATATAAATAAGAATTCATATGTGAGTATGCACACTTACACATAGGCAAAAAAAATTTTCTTAAGTCTTTTACAGAATCAACATGTATTTTTTTGTCATTCATTCTCTTTAAGAATAAATCTCATTCCCAGGTTTTAAAAGTGGTATATCATAACAATATTAGAGATATGTTTATATTAATATGTCTCCAGAAAAATACCCTGTCTACATTTTCTTTCAGGGCTAAAACGTATCAGGGGGAAAATGAGCTCATTCAGAATAAATGCTTCTTTAAATCCGCTTTAATTTTTTCTGTTGAGCTAATCAGATATGACACTGATTTTACCCTGTACTCAGAACCTGTTAGGTATTCTGTCCAGCTGAAATACAAACACTGTTTCAATTACAGAGGAAGGCAGGTAGAAATTAAAAGAGGCATTGCTCCTTTAGGTTTAAAGTCGCTTGGCTAGTCAGATCTTCAAGAAGAATCTCTGTTACTGAGCTGAAGATTTAAACAATCGTGACTTTCAAGAGTGTTTCCACACCATTAGTGATATAGTAGTTCACATCAGAAAGAACGACTGCATTTTACAGAATTCAGCAGAGAAATGATTCTTATCTAGTACTTGGTAGAGGCAATATTTCAGGTTTTTTATGCCATGGTTTTTACAATCTAAACACAGAAATTAAATGCCTGTAGTCATAACTCATATCCTCCAATTGCTTTAAAATGGACATTTAGCTTCTCAAAGGGGTTGACAATGTCTTTTTAAATTACTACTGCTGATTTATATCACGGTGATATGACAAAGTAGACTTACACTCCTCAAATCTGAAGATAGAACAAATATTCTTTGCACATAGTAGTGGGCAAAGGTTCTTCAGAAATAAAATATGCCTGCCCTCTACTGACCATCTAAGAAACTCATTTTTTTAAAAAAAACAATATTTGCACCAGTAAAATCTTAAATGAAATTTTAAATTTCTTTCCTCATTTAAACTGTCTCATATGTCATGTCTCCAAATTAGATTTCCAATCCTCATGTACTTGTTGCATCCCTCCAGAAAGCTTAAAGTCTGTTGGTTTGCACAACATCTTACACGTACCCAAATTTCTTTCCTTTTTTTTTTNCACTGGTCCCTTGAGAAAGCTGAGGAGAAAGAATGGAGTAACCCAGAGTTTAAAATCTGAGTGTCTGCCCAGAATTGCTAATGTAAAAGGCTCCTTTTTTTGCAGCAGCTGTTACAAATCAAGAAGCAATTGTACTTGGGACATTCACACAAAATGAGTTTTATCCTCAGGAGAGCTTAGAAAAACACAAAAGTGTTTGCAAAATCCATTGGATATGAAACTTCTAGGATAACTTTTATTCAGATTGAAACACTGCGCACATGTGCTATCAGAACAAACAGTTTTTAAGTGCAGCAAGAAAAACAAATTCCTGGCTAGATACATGTGGCCAGTTCTGGCAGAGACATACCAGGACACATCTGGATCAGCCATCTCCTTTTGAATAGCAATTTGCCTTATCTGTTTTAGACTTAACTTCAAATGAGATGAACCATGCTTTAGAAGTGCTCCCCTCCCCTAATTGTACATGCAGTCAGATGAATCTGCAGAAAGGTTCTCTGTATTATTTATGCTAACCACCAGCAAATATAGCCCACAAGGAGGAATAAAAGGAACAAAGGAAATGCTCCTCTCCTGGCAAATCCAAGGACACAAACTGCTCCAAAGTGCAAGAAGGAGGAGTTCAGTCCAGAGCAGATTTTACCCTTGGGCTCTGGGGATGAATGGCATTCCAGACAATGAAGTTACCACCGTTTCTTTTGGGCTAGGTGGGACCAGTATTGACCCCGGCATAAGTCAGTCCTAACTGCTGCTTTTCAAAAGCTCTCAGAACTTGTCTGTGTACAGTCAATATGAACAAATTAGGCTATGAACTCTAAACAGACCAATTACTCCTGTTTAGTTCTCCACATGGGCACTCAGGGATAGGAAGACATCCAGAGCACAAGCTAACCACCTGACCTGACACACAGGACCCAAGGGTCAGGCTGTCCAATCTTGACACCGATTTTAGCAGTGATTTCCATGAAAACTTACCCAGACCAATTCAGAAGTGCTACTAAGAGCCAAAGATTTAATACATAATTAGGCAGTTGCTCTTGCCATTGAAAACTTATATTCACTAGGTACAGTCCTGTGTTAATATGAGGCTTACTATGCTTTACTTTCTTCAATAATGCTGACTTCCTGCAGTCACCAGAAAGTGACTTTACAACTTGGAAGCATTCCAGTCCAAGTTTTCATCAGCCTTTGAAGCAAGTTGCCATCTTCAGAAACTGCAGAATAGCTAAAGGCACAAAACTCTGAACTGGCATATAAATAGATCAGTGGAGAATCTGAAAAAAAATTTCATTGAGTAAATAGTTTTCTTTTCCTATTTATATCCCTAGCTACCTGTGAAGAAAAGCAACAGAAGGCATAGGTCTTAATAAGCCATGTGGATAGCTAGCCCTTTTCTGAATATCTCTTTCTTTATACAGCACACAAAGATATGGGGAATATGTACAGATACATATATTTCCCCAATAATAATAATCAATAGCTACATTTTTATGGAGATGCACACTAATGGTGCTTCTGCTACTGCTGCTAAACAGCTGCCTAATGCTTGCGGTTTGCAAACATCAACTTCCTGAGGATGAACAAAAAGAAGTATCCCTGGGGTGGAGTATTTTAAAAATGGAATCATCTGCTCATGAGTGAAGTTTAAAGAACAAAAGCTTTCTTTCACAATCAGCTCTCCACCTATCTGGGCATTTGAATATTCTGTCATCACTGCAATTTATAGTGCCCGTTTTGAAATCTTTTCCTACTGGGAAGCTGAAGCTCTGCTCTGGAACTCCACACAGCACAGGTGGCAATAGCAGAATCACACAGCCACTGGAAGTCAGTCTCTGTAGAAATGAAGATGGAAAGGAGAAGATACATTCACAGTACTTATATCATCTACTTTAAGATGAACTTTCAGTAAAGAATTCATAATGACAGTAGTGACATTGTCAAATATGAATAACAGGGATTACACTTGTATTAATTACCTCTGGTTCTTAAGATGAGACCAACAGTTGATGACCGAATTTGCTTCAAATCATAAAAAAGCCATGTTGACCAAATAGTGATCATAGATAAAGCATATATGATCCTTTCCACACAAGCTCAAAAAGATTATTTATGCATGTAGAAGCAATAGGCAGTAATTAGTCCTCACAGTATTTACAGCAAAATTTCCTCTGGGAATCTTTCATCACTCTTTTTTTAAGAATAGCCACAAGCAAAGAGGTTGGTATTTTCCCTTTCACAAAAATTAATCATTACCCTTTAAAAAACTCAACTGCAGCACCACTGAAAAACCGAGTCCAGAGACATCTTCAATCTCTATTTCCTCCCTACCAACTTTGCTATAGATACCATAACAGAGACAGATGCACAGTATCAAGAAAAGCACTCCGAGCGCTGCCGCTGCCAGACTATTGAGCCTCACAATGTACATAAAAAAGTGTTACCCCTGAGGCAAATAAACATAGCAAACACAGTCCTCCAAGAAATACTACACAGTATTGGAAGTTTTATGCTATATTTAAATCTTGTCCTCTCCTTTTAATAAGGAAATATTGATACTGAGAGAGAAAATTACTCTTCCTGATAATTTAAAACAGTCTGTTGATTTTCGCAGTAGGACTGTTAAGTGTCCTTTTGAAGCTCCATAATCCAGAGTCTCATAGAGGCAGGACGTATCTTTGGAGATGGAGGCTGAACTGAGCAGAAAGACACAGCTGTCTTGCTGACACTGGAGAATTCTGCATTGCTTCGTCTGGGAGGTAAAGGCTTCTTTCACCTTATCACGAAGACAAGAGCCTCTGATGTCTTGCATAGCCAGGAAACATGGGGTTTTGCAAGTGGTGGTGCTAGGGCAAACTTAAGTACAGCAACCATAAACCACCTCCTTATGGGACAGATAGTCAAAGAAAGAACACTAATCTCTGCAACTTATTGTTGAACATTTCCCAGATAAAAAAAAAAAAATAAAGTCATCTCTTAAAAAACATCGTAGCACTTTCTTTTTACTCGCTTAACAGGACACAAAACTAATTGGTGTCATGCCCTGTCTTCAAAACCAAAAAAATCTATCATGGTAGCTTTCACTTAATGTTATACATTTTAGTTTTGATGTTCAACTTCTTCCTCTTCCTTCTTCATTTCAGCTTTCTGAAACCATCTGCTTTCTGTTAAGATGAATTCTTAAAATCCTCTGAGCTGCTCATATGAAGTGAGTAAAAGTTGGGTTTTCTAAAAGAGGCAGAGATTTGCAATGTAAACAACCTATATGCAGCTTATATCTTCATTCAGGTTTATAGCAAGTGGGTGGATGCATTGCATAACTACACTTCAGAAGAGGTAATTAGGTACTGAAATATGCATTTGCCTGCGTAGTGAACCAAGTGCACTAACCCATACAAACCTGCTTATTTTTGTGCTCATAACCGTGTTTCTCTACCTTCTAGAAATGTGATGGGAATGAGTATTCAAGGTTATAAGGGCCCACAAATCCCTCTCACCACTGCCTATGACTTCTGAGTTTTTCTGTCTCCAGTTACTCTTCCCCACTTAGGAGACTGTAGAGACCCCCTGAACATATTTCATGTGGTTAGCTAAGGTTCAGAAGGTTTATTAACTGTTTCACAAACATTAATTACTGACATACTGGCCTAGTTCAGCCCAAAGTAAGTGATAAAGAGTATTTTTAGGTATCCAAACCCCGATAAGAAATCATTTAAGATCTTTTGCTTTTAAATATAGACAGTTACTTCTGTTTTTCCTTAAAGGAGTGGATCACATTTGCAACATGATTTGTCCCTGATCACATTGGCTTAGAAAACCTCAGCAATGGTATTCAGATGTTGCAGGTAAAAAACAAGTTCAGACCCCTAGCTGAATCACAGGCTTATACAGAATCTGTACCTCTGATCTTGGTTTAGAGAAGAAATAATACGAGAGGGTTGGCTGCATTTTCAAAATTCGAATTAGTAGCTTGCTACTCAGCCCTGGCGAGGCCACAGCTGGAGTACTGTGTGCAGTTCTGGGATTCACAGTATAAGAGAGACACACAAGAGCTCCTGGAGGAGGCCCAGTGACTGAGAGGGGATTTCCTTAATGTGCATAAGTATCTGAAGAGTAGGTGACAAGCAAAAGGACAAGAGGCAACGGGCAGAAACTGATGCACAGAAGTTCCACCTGAACATGAAGAACTTCTTTATTGTGCAGATGAGCAATGGAACAGATTGCCTGCCCAGAAAGACTGTGGGGTATCCACAGGAGATACTCAAGACCACCTGGACACAATCCTGTGCTCTGGGCTGACCCCATTTGCCTTTGGAGGTCAGACCAGACGACCCACTGTGGCCCCTTCCAACCTGGCTGATTCTGTGATTCTGAGGTTATATTGAAAATGCAAACATGGGAAAGTCATGTGTTCTGTTTCCCAAATGATGAGCACAAGTCTGACTCCAGGAAAAGAACAGCTGTAAGCAGCAGCTCTGAGCAAATAATGTCAGCATGGTAAATACAGCTCTCCAGAAGAGAACCACAAATCCTAAAAGGTGATATAATCTGGCCGGTTCTGGATCTGCACCCCATTTAGTTCTGCATTAAATATACAAAATCTGAACAACCATAAAGTGTCTGAGTTATTAAAATGTCTGTGGTGTGATGCACCTCTGGAGACTCTCAAAAGGTTACAAGTTCAAGCACAAGGCAATGCACTCCTTTTGCCATACTAACTGGTCACTGTAAAAGCACTGAAGTAGGTACATTGTGGTTTCAAAGAAAAAAACCGTGAGTTGTGAAGGGAGAGTTGTTAATAAATCTGCCCTTTAATGAGGATATTCTATTACAAAGTAATTTGTAAGTATATTAACCTGTAAAAGCAAACTGCTGATGGGTTAATGGGTTTAAAGACCTTGTTATGGAGAACCGTTAAATATGTAAAAGAGTACTCACAACAAGGAAAGGCTGAAGAGTACAGACTAGAAGTATAAACTGCATTTTTTTCCATTACATCAACAGCACACTTGCTGGTACAGAAGACAGTAATTTAGGATACCATTTACGTTTTGTTCCCTGTTTTATAAATGTTTGAACCCTTTTTTCCCCTCTTCAAATCGTGCAAAACCCCCCCCCCCACTTTCCTTTTTT
>VXBQ01000185.1:108308-132929 GCA_013400175.1 Phainopepla nitens
ATACACATCCTTTCTCTCTGAGAACTTAATGGATGACCGGAAAATTGGTGAGACTGTAACATCAGAGGTTCCAGCCTCACCAATGTGCAAAACATACTTTCAACCACACTTCTGAATACCACTTTTTGTTCAATTAAGTCCAATTAAGTCATTAATTCTACAAATTAGATTCTTACAATCAGACCAGACACTTCCTTTAAACCATGCCTTATGTAACTGAGATCTTTATTATGGAATATGCAAGAATTCTTGTAAGACCTTTTTTTTGACCACAAAAAGGTCAGTCAAGTCCCTAACACATATTTGACAGGAGGGAAAGTGAGGATGACTTAAGGACTGGAAGTCTAAAACCAGGGAATACAGAATGAGAATGCTGCAATACACACTTAAGTTTTAAGGTAAGTCAAAAATAAATACTGACCCAGGAGCCCCAGACCTGACGGCTGAGGAGATTCTCAGGTATAATGCAAACACTGAAAGGAAACAGATGAAGGAAGACAAGCAGGAAGAAACAGCCAAGTGACACAGACATGATACCAATCAATCATCTAGCACAGTTTTTAGGTCCTAACTCAAAGCTGAGACTTTTCTCCTTAATATTTGTCCCACGACAAAGACAAAATGAACAGAGGACTGGCTGGCAGTTAAAGGCACAGGCTGTGTAGGCACTTCTGGCCTGTAAGTTTGTTACTTGCAGCATATATTGCTCAGCCCATTACAAAGGCCACTTTTCCTGCAGCATTGTCCCTACAGCTCATCATGTCTTGTACTTGCTTTGTAGCATCCTGGGAGTATTTTCTGAAGAAAGAACCATCATTTCCCTGGAGCAGGCCACTTGACCACCACTCCCGCTGCCAAGGGAAAACACTTCAGTTTCTCTTTTTTCAGTGTTTTGTGCAAACAGATTAAAACAAGAAAGAGGCTCAACATAAAGTAAGTAAGCCCCAGAATTAACATCAGGGTAACTCTAGTTACTTCAATTATTCTGACAGAAAACCATAATAGTTAATATTGTCATGTCTGGTGTTTCTTCCTTGGGGACACATGGTCTTTTCCCAATTTTCTACAGATAGCTGTCTGCACCAAACACGAACATCCTCTGACCAAGCACTGTGTTCTGACTTCTCTGCAAGTGGAGAAGGGAGATGGAGATACACATTCTTCATGGCATGGTTCCAATACCAGAGCAATCACCAATATATATTGAAAGGAAGGTCGTGAATCATTTTTTGCTATGAAAAGAAGCACAACTTTGCCATGAATCCGTTAGTTAATTTAAGTTTTCATGTTTTTTAACAAGCAAAATGTTCTAAGACAGTATTTTAGAATTTGCTTATGCAAATTCAAAGGAGACCTCTTGGACACACTTCATCATTTCAAAATATACACTTTACACCTAGGAAAATGTATCAAAGCCACAAATGCTTTGGTCAAGAAGTTTCACCCCTCTTGAATTGACTGATGATATCATATGTTCTAGGAATATTTTTATCATCTGGCATGTTGCTCGGCACCATATGGCACAGCACATTGACAAGAGAGAAAGGACTAGTTTTAAATATTATATATATATAGGTAGATAAAAATAAATGTTACACTTCTATAGAAGTCTAAAAGCACTATTGCCCATTTCTGTAATTCTTATTACAGTAGGGGTTCATTGTGGAAGGTATGTTTTTCATCCTCACACTGAAATACATTAGAACTACAGAAGCAAAATGTAGAATAGTTTAAAAAAGGATAAATGCAACCTCTCAAAAAGAGCTTGAACTGAATGCAACACTTTTTTTCTCACTTAGCAATGCTTCTTTTTCCAAGACTTGTAATTATTGTAATAATGACATATTAACCCTTTCTCATGGAATTAATTTCATGCAGTTAATTCAGATAGACAGGTTTTATAGTCACTTATAATTTGTATATAGAGCAATAGCTCCAGTTCTTTCAGTACTGGAGGGGATGAGGTCTGCTATTTTTTCCAAGGAAACTTTTTAAACGGAAGCTCATGTCATTTGGCATTAATACACATACATATTATCTCTCAATTTCTCATTATTATTTGAGGTAAAATGACATTATGAATTGCACAAAATACTATAATGAATATTTATTTAGGTAGGAATCACATTTTTTTTCTATTTGGCAAAGGAAATGTGAATTTTGGTTTTTTTTAGAGAGAGATCACTAACTGCGTACAATAGAACATTTAGCCCAGAAAAGTGCTCACCATATTATTGAAATTCCGCTTTTATTTTCCTCTCTGGTATCTTCTTGATAATTCTTCATTCAAACTCAGATACAGCAAGGTCTCATCCTCTCCTCTAACATGACAATACCCCAGAATGTAAAAATGTGTCTACAGAGACAGAAAGCTTAAACATATTCTGTGCTAATGCAAAAGCAACCAAATGTCCATGGCCTCCCCATAGTAATATTCTGCTGCAAATTTTTCCTTCATAATTCACCATTTTAAGAAGAGGATACTAAACTGAATATAAATCTTCTCAGGCCTTTGGAAACATCTTCCTGTCCATCCCATGTCTTCACCACACAAATACTTGTCTGTTTGGGCTTTTCCAGAGTACTTTTACACAACTCAAGCCTGTAGGAAGCCTGAGCTGATGACTGAGTGTTTATCTTCCTCTCACCTCCAGGTCCCCCACCTTCTCCCAAGCCCATGCACAGAAGTCTACCTCATCTTCAGAGTTACTTGTGCATATGAGACACAAATTTTCCACTTTGCTACTGTTCAAACCTTTACTAAACCTGTCCATGCCCACAAAGAATTGGTCCATTTCATAAGGTGCACTAACACTCTGCTCCTGCGTGCCTATCCTGGCACTGGCATGGTCCCCATCCTTACACCCATTCTAAGTTCCAGACCTTGGAAACAGTCTTTCACTCTCTTCCTCACTAGATCTCCACACCATTTGAGATCT
The DNA here is from genome assembly GCA_013400175.1 of Phainopepla nitens. Lineage (NCBI taxonomy): Eukaryota > Metazoa > Chordata > Aves > Passeriformes > Bombycillidae > Phainopepla > Phainopepla nitens. Next base: position 111,248 of record VXBQ01000185.1, read on the forward strand.
TAAAGGAAATTACTTAGTTTGCCTTATAATTGTTCCTATTATATCTGGCATTAGCATACTACAGCACAAAGCAGACAAAAATACAGTGCTCTGAGTATTTTTCCAATGTCACCTATTCCTTAGAATTGAAAGTTCAAAAGAGATTGAAATAGATGGTTAAATTACATACATTATACAGTATCAACAGAAAAGCAAAGTCTCATTTGCAAGAATTACAGTTTCCCTGACTCCCACCACTGAAGACTGATGAAGCTGGAGGGCACTGGAACTGCACAGCTCAGAACAGGCTCTGGCACTCAGCAGGGCAGGTGCTGACACGTCTGAGAGCTCCTGAAGGCTGTCTCTGTGCTTGCTCGGTGCCCTCGACACCCAGCTGGGTTCCCAAGCTGGCTCTTCATGCTGGACCCTGCATCAGAAGCACGGAGGGGTGGAGGGTCATGGCTGTGTACAGTTTGCAGATCCCATGGCCCAGTGAAGCCACGGTACTGCCCAGTTTCAGGGTAGTTTCACAGCTACAGCTCTGCACCTGAGTAGTTTGGGGATGAAGGGGTGATAAAGAAACTGCATCATTAGTAAAGCTGTTCTCACACTGTAGGGATGCACTCATCCTCATGCACATCCAGTATATGAAATAAAATTATTCTGCTATGAGGGGGCTTTTCTTTGGATGCCAGGCAGATAGTTAGAAAATATCATTAGAATTTTCACCTCTTACCATCAGCAGAGATACCCCGTTCATGATAGAGTAACTATGCAGACATACAGAGATGAAATAAATCACTGGGCTGGAAGCTGGTGTTGCAGTAATCAGTAACCATGTCCTGGATTATGTCCAACATGGACAGTTCCAAAGTCAACAGCTTTAAAGAATAGTTTCCAAATGTTACAGGAAAGCCTAACAGTTGTAACTCAGAAAGGCAAAATTACAAAGAGAAAATGCAAATGAAATTTGGAATTCTTCAAGAGAATTTGGATTTCTATTGGCCAAAGCACCAAAGGCTGGAAAACTATACAACTTGGGTCAGTAAAGAACTGAAAATAATATTTACTAATGAAAACTATGGTCAGAAAGGGATCTTCTATGGATATAATACATAAAATATACAGTCATACTTTAGAGATTATATCCACACTTTACTTCCAATGGGTATTCTCTTTTACACTTACCTCTTACATGTAACTGCATCTCTGAGCCCCAGAGTCAATTAGTTTATTGCAAATGGGCATTTGGAGCCCTCACAGGAAAAAATTCAAAACATAGTAGTGGTTGGTGAAACTAAAAATTTGAGGAAGCATATTAGAAACATGAAAATTATAAAAGGAAAGCTAAACTTTCTACAAAAGCACACTGGCTTGGAAATACGGGGAAGGGTATTAGTTATTAGCCAAGTGGGGCTTGAATTCAATCCTACATAAATAGGGCTTTAGCCCAGAAAAAAACCTCTTACAAAGACACTGTCTCCAAGAAGGGAAGGAAATCAACCACCACACAGGTAAATGAAGAAGCTTGCAAAAATTCCAACAAATGAAAAAACTGAGCAGGCTTTCATCTTAGAGAAACACATAGCAACCACCAGTGACAGGGAAACAACAAACCCTTGTTATAAACATGGTATTTTAAAGGAGAGGATGAGGAACAAAAGGAGCTGGCTTCCAGGAAAGCACAGAGATAGTCTGGAAGATATATACTCTCCAAAGTTATGATGGTATTAGACCATCAAGTGAAATGCTAAGGCCCATTTGTAGAAAAGGGTCAGAGTAGATGCTCTCTCAGACTCTTGGATTTATAATCAAAAAGATGAAAAAATCCAACACCTTATGCTCCGAATAGGCCTAATCATAACCAGGCAACATAGAAATGTCTTCTGAAAAATAGTAATGCAGAAACAACAGCACTTGATCATTCAGTCTTTTATGCACTGTTAATTGTGAAATTCCTTTGCCCCCAGTCCTTCCCCCTTCCACCATTTTTTCAGTTCTCCCTCACTTTGACTAATAAATCCCACTAGCTTTCCAATATTTGCTCCTGATCACTTTTTCAGCCAACCCTAGGGATCTCCAATTCCCTGTGGCTCAGTTAAGCAAAGAGGATGGATGGTTTCATAGGCAGTTACGATGCTGAAGTCTCTGCACAGGCTCCAGCCACCATCCATGCTTTGCTTTAAAGGACACCAAACATTTCAATATATAGTTTTGTAACACAAAATCACAGCTGACTTCGAAATAAAAGTTTCAAGTGTGCATTTACAGAACAGTGGAAAAGAAGCCAAGTTATCCATGAGACTATATTTACTTCAGCATTTAAGGCACGATTTGATACACAGCAAATGTACCTCAGCAGGCTCAAGAATCTGGCCTCTAAGGATTATGTTTTCTATAAGAGCCTCATTAAAATAAAAATTAGAATTGTCTATTAACTGCTTTTTCTTAAAACACTTTTTGTAAATATCAACACCCAGAAATAATACCCAGAAATAAAACCTCCACTTCTACAATATTTGTTAAGATAGTAATATAATTTCATCTTTGAGTTTTTAATGTTGGGAAGACCTTAACTGCACACAAAGTTTATCAAACCAGTATGTGAGAAACCTGTTCTCAAATTTTTGTAACTTATCTTAGCCCACAGTTATGTAATGCTGTAAGCTACACCTTCTCTCATTTAGTTTTTAAAGTAGTGGAAAAAGGCAAATGAATTCCAGAGTTACACAGGAAAATAAAGTGAGATTAGTTCATTCAGTATCATGGGTGTCCAAACTTCAGTTTTGTTTCAGACCAGAAACTTTTGTGCCTTCAGTGACAGTAACAGCCAGGATAACAGGAAGAACTGAGGCTACCAGAGAACCAAATTCATGAGAGGTGGAGATACATCAACTTACTGCAGTGACCAGTGATGCAGATGGTCAAGATTTCAATGAACAATTATAGGATTCCTCCTGTTAAAATCCCTGGCAAAACCTCATTTTGATAGATAACATGAACACCACCAGCCTCAAGGAACTTTATTTATAAAAACTATGTAAAAAAATCACATGAAAGACTGAATAAAAATTTTCAGTGGATTTAAGTGGTTGTTCAAGTGAGTGAAAAATCTATCCGTTCGCTGAAATGAAGGACAGATGTATGGTAGATAAAGCTCCGTGAAATACTCTGCAAATCTATGGGTATATATTAGCAACAGAATAAAATACTCCCCTCCAACTTCTGACAAAACTGAAAACATGGAAATAAAGATGTTAGTTAAACAACCCCCTTCTGGAAGAATGCTAATTAACTTTTATAGGTTACATTTTCTTGATATACCGAAATCAAAATGACACAGCCATTTGTTTTCCCTGGCAAAGTCATGCACATCACTGATTATTCAGGTTTTGAAAACTGTGTATAATACATACTACCACCTACACAACAGCACAACGCTGACATTTCAGCACAGAACATGTTGAAGCAGTATTTCTGTGCTGGAAAAAAAGAACAACTAACAAAGACATTTCCTAGAAGGTATCCATCGAAGAGAAGAGAATAATGTATAAAACATGGGCCTTTTCTTGAGAGCCTGAGGTTACAGATGCCTTTTTCACCACATCATGTTCCCAACATAACAAATCTGGCAGAAGAACCAGGTTGAAAAAATGGAAAGCAATTTTCATTTTGATTTTGTGGAGCAAAAAAGACTTACCAACTTCTTGCAGTAATTTTATGTGAGGCAGAGTACATTTAGGGGAATTACAAACAAGTTGCCTGAAGGTCTTTATTCCATATTCTTTCCTGATTAAAAAATGTATAAATTATTGTTGCAGTCATCACTTTTAATAGGACAAGATGAAATTACTGTTTTCTTAATACTGTATCAACCTTCTTCTGTTACTCCTGCTTCTGAGAGAGCCATGATTTGTCATCCATGAGAAAATCCGAGCTATCCTATCTTGTACACAAGTTTCACTCTGGTAAGTTTCTAATTACTTTGAAAAAGAATTTTAAAACCTTCTTGTACAAGAGGATGCTCCCTGCTGAGCAACCGAGGCAGTCCTTGCTCTGCGGGAGCCAGATGCACCCAGCATACACCAAACCCCTGCTGTAAATGGGCAACTTCAGTGAAGTCTGCTAAGTCCATCAGTCCAAAAAAGTGCAAAAGACATGAAAACCAGTCCCCCTGGCATTAGCACAAGGGTGAGGAGCCAGCTACGCTTTCTAGGGAGACGTGTGTGTCAGGTGCTCTCACACACAAAGCTGAGAAACACGGCAGATGACGACGCATGTGTGGAATCCCAAGTGTGGACAAACTAACTACTCACTGAACTCTTGACTAATAAGCCTGTAAAAAGAAGTTAAAATTTCTGACAGCACTATATGATTGTGCAATAACTAACTGAATTTCACCACGAAATTTAGTGCTGAACACTCAGCATTTTTATTTCAGTGTTGAAGTAAAAGTGATTCGAGTCCCAGTGTGGCATCATTGCAGTAGCAAAGCCAAGATGACCTTCGGGTACCAAGAATCAGCACAGTCCACCAGAGAGGACATGGTTAAAAGATCATCAATACAGCACAAAAACAGCACCATTCCAGCACTGCCAAAGCTGCAGCCCCACAGTCATGCTGAGGAGTCAAATCACAAATCTGAAAAAAGCCAAAGATTGGTTACAGTTTGGTTCCTCTAACATGTTTTGTGGTTAAAGGAAAAAAAAAAAGGAAAAATGCAAACTCAGAATATCGTAAGTGAACTCTAAAAGCACATACATTTCAATACATTTATACAAAACAAACTCACTTTAGAGAAGTTGGACTGCACTTCCAGTTTCACACAAAGATCTCCAAGTGCCTGAATTGATAACAGCTGGTAATTGGCACTACAGAAAACGACAACCAATGGAAATCAATTTTATGAAAAAAAAGAAAAAGAGATCTTTTTCTTTTAAAAGTCATTGTCATAAAGATGTAGGCTGACAAGACCTATGTTTTGATATTTTATAATGAAACCTTTATCAATATTTTTGACATCAAACAGTATAGGTAAATGAATGCAAAGCTTAGATAAAAATAAGCACTTAAAATAGTATCTTCAGGAGTTAAACCAGAGTTAAAGGAAAACTGCTTATTTACCAACATCCATAATGTATCAGCTGTGGTTAATTAGCATGCTAAGACTGCAGCAATGTTTGAGTCTGATAGTAATCAAAGGATAAGTAGGGGTTTTCAGTCTGCCATTCTCTTCTTATGAGCTCTCTTTTGTTTCCAAAACCTTTACCACCTATTCTACTCCAATAAAAATACCTACCCTATACCTTTCTCATTGTATACCTGGAGTTATCTTCCCCTTTACTTCAGTCCTCATTATTTTAGGAAAAAACATTTGAAATGGAATGATTTTAAATTTGAAATAGAAACTGCTAGTTAAGCATTGAACATCAGGTTTAGGAGAAGTGATATTCCCGATTGTAGGGAAAAATAGAGCAGAGGACTCAATTGACACTCTTCATGATTTTAATGGCACAAATATGATCACTAATGAGGCAAATGTCTTTTCTTTTGGAAAAAAAAGAAAAAAAAAATTAAACTCCGTGTGGCTCTGTCTGCAGAGTAGGACACAAATTGCAAATTCGCAAACACCGACTGGGTCCTGTGATTCACTCCGTGAGTACGCTGGGATTCCTGCCAGCCTACCTTCCTTCTCCCCTCACTGCTGGTTTCTGTGGGAAGAAGTGCACAGAAACACAGGCACATTTCACAATAGGAAAAGCCTATTAATACTAGAAGGAACTAGAGTGTACTAAAGTGACCATAAGAAATTCTTAAAAATTTGAAAGTAACAATCTGTTCAGCTGAAAGCTACATGAAGAACTTCTCCTGGGAAGCTCTCACAAACTCAGCATAGATTTTGTTGAAGAAGCTCTATCTTAGTTTCTAGATGCCCAAAACAAACCAAAAAAATGCTATAACATCAGAAAAACCTTGTGTCTCAAAAGCCACTTTGTGACATTTAGCAACTATGTTATTAGTTTCATCATCATGATTAGAGAAAATTCACATCCCATTGGTTCACAGCTGGAAGACAGAAGCCCTTGACTGTGCATCTCATTGTTTACAATTGCAACAAAGCTCTAAAGGCTTCAGCCTTCTCAACAACTCAGACAGAGTACTTTTGTTCTGTGTAAGTCAATAGAATTACACCTCCCCACACTTTTCATGAAAGGGGACCATGCTTCAGATTGCTTTTAAAAAGTTAGTATCCCACTGGGAAACCAGACCGGACTCGTTAGCCAGTGTGGTTAAGCACAAACGCGCCAGCTTATGGAAAGAAAAATAAGGGGTGGGTTTAGCAGAAGTGAGTGTGCCAACTCTGTCTAGCCACAGGCAGCTGATAGCATTACAGACCCAGGAAGGAGTTTGAGAAACAAGTCATTGTTTCACATTTTTTAGGAATGAGAAAACAGGTTGCCTCATGATCGGGGCCATGTGGCCATTACAATTCCATGCAATCCATAAATTCAAACATATGTGGTATTGCATATAAAAGGAAACCTAGACCAGCCCCAGCCTTGAAAGCTATCATTCAGCATGGGTAAGTAGATGGAAATGAAAGTGTTATTTTTAAGTAACCTCAGTTACAAAAAAGAAGTGGTCTCATCCTCTACGAACTTTGAAATTCTGTTCAAAGCTTAACATCAGAACCACATTTTCCCCCCAGAAATTAGTAGCACTAAGGAGAGGATACATTTTGTATCATACCATCAAACCAGAAATTCACATTTGCCTCAACATGAAAGTGCTAATATGTCAGAAAACTTGAGCTTCTGCTCCACTTAGAAGCTCAAGTCCCACTAAAACCAGAAGCTATTCAAATACTTAAAAAGAGCCATCACTTCAGCAATCCAATGAATCAGAATGCAAGAAGACTTGTACGAACCCCAACTAAACTTGTCAAGTATTATCCTCTACATGGTGAGGTAAGTCACCATGTGTAAGGATGGTGAAATAGTGAAGTCCAGCAAAAGCAAAGAACTTGTGCATGGTCAGGCTGCTGCATGTCTTCAGCATTAAGGTGTCCACTCCTTCCTGTATGGCCTAATCATCAGTAAATTCCATGTGAGCAAACATGTCTCAAACAGCAAAGGTGGCTCCTCAACCAGAAAGAGCTACCACAGCAACCCCCTGCATGCCCAGGTTCTGCTGCCACTGCCAGAGGGCTTCTGCAGGCACAGCCGTGCTGGGAGGACAAAGCACAAGCCCATCTAAGGCAGCTGGGCTGGCAAGATTTTCCTGGTCTTCAAAATGACACCTAGAGATCCAGAGTCTACAGTTATCCCAAAGGCACCCTTAAACTGCTGCGTATTTTCATCCTGCAAAGTAAAAATGCAAACCCTTCCTCTGTAACAAAATCCTAAGCCGTTTCATGGTAGGAACAGGACCACAAACCAGAGCATTGTTCCCTTTTGCGAAGCCTACAGCAGCATGATTTGCTGTGATTTTGAACAGATTTTCTTGCTGCAATAGTATTTCAGTTGTTACTGATGTGCTATGAACCACAAAAAGGCTAAATCTACGCACACCACTTTCAGAAGAGATTTCATTTGGCTGTATGATTAAGATGCAGCTATCATCAAAGCTCTATGCTGTGAGCAAATATCTAAAATAAAATCCCAGGTTTATCAAAATTTGTGGAAAATCTCAAATATCTAAAGTAAGGCAAAAAATTCATTAGAATGCTGCAATAATACCAAGTCTGATAAGGGTCTGTTATCACTTGTTAACAACTTTGACATAAGATTAGAAGAATTAAAGGCCTAAAAGTTAGAAAATTGCAGCTGTAGTAGATATTTTAAGAAAGAAAATAAGCACAGGAAAAAACAAAAGGGACTTGAGAGGAAGAAAAAACTGCTAGACTGAATGACAGAGAAAACTGCCAGAAAAATCAAGGAAGGCCTAAATGCACTAATTTTTTACTCTGTCTCAAACTGTTGAAAATCAGTTTGATCAACCAGTCAAGAAGATTACGCTGATGTCAAGGCAATGACAGAATTATATAAATGAAGAGAATAGTGATGGCTCTAATCCTTTCCTGAGTGAAGCAAGGAATCCTGCAGAAGGCAGGTATGGCAGAAAAGGCAAAAAGCTTTCAAGCTACTCTTGACAAAGTCAAAGATAACAAGGGACTACAGCAGAGCTCAAGGGGAAAACTTCATGCAAGACAAAAAAAATAATCCGAATATATCCTGATTTAACATAAACCTAGTGAATTTTTTAAACATCAATAATTAAAATTATTGGTTAATAAACTCTATTAGGTTCAATGTAAATTTTCTTCAAAAGTCAGAGCACAGGTCAACCCAAGACACATGGAGGTTGTCTCCTTTTAGAGGCATTCAACTAATAGCTGCTATCTCATTTCTGAGGCTTGAAATTCATTCAATTATACTTTCTTAGGAATTTCACAAAACCATATGCTAGCCTCATGCTGAAAATAATTATACGATTCTGGGGTAGATGAGTGCTTAGCCTGATGTTGAGTACAGTAAGCAAGACTTAGGGAAGAAGATGGATATAAATTGATAATTAGGAAAGTACAGAGCCTTTGTAAAGGGTAAGCATTGAAGTCCTCACCCCTTAGGTCTGCAGAAGTGACAGGGTCCTAGCATGAGCTGAGCTGCTAGGGAAGTAACAATACAACTTATGAACCGATATGGCAAGGGGTCTGCCACAACCACAGGACAGGGCAGGAGGCTGAATGAAATTTCTCTTCCTGATGCATGCTGACCATCTGAATTTCATTCTTTTACTCTTTCTACTGCTGACTGGAGATGCACTCCATCACTACCTGCTTTTGAATTTCATCCCATCAATTGAGAAATCCCACACAAGGAAAACAGAGGGGAAATAAAGGGCAATTATAGGCACCGGGCGTTAAGGAGTCACTCATGTTTGCTGACAGCTACGTTGAGGACCCATGAGGAATTGCCAGGTGACTTACCAACAAAAGCACTTCATTTTTTTGTTGTCATTTTGTCCACAGAAAATCCCCTTACAGGTTCCAGTGTGATAAAAGCAATTAGAAAAACTCACTCAAATGAAAAAAAAAGGGTCTCATTAGCCTAGCTTACCTACTGAGCATAGCAATGAGAATTCATGAAGACAATTACTACAGAGCACAATGAATTTTGTGAACAGTAAAAAAAAGTGAACTGAGAAATCAGACCAAAGAAAGTACTCTAATATCTAGCAGAAGAAAATGGATGATACAAAACATAAAGCCTGCTGGAAAAGCGAGGAGTGATAAATACAGACTTTATCCTTTACTGACATAAATCTAGTGCTACGCAACAGCCAGACTCTGCAGTCAGATTGTAATGATTATGAAAAGATTGCAAAAGAGCCTAAGAACCTTACCTGTATGATGCAATCCAACTGTGCTAGTTGCTTTCCCTACACAGAGTAGTTCTGAGAAATTTAGCATATAAACTCTTATTTATTGAGGCTGCTTTGACCAACCCAACCCTGGAAAATTAAAGAGATGTCCACTGAAACAGACTGCCCAAGGATGGGCAAGATGCCCACCCCCAGAAGTTCTCAAAGCCAGGTTGGATGGGGCTTTGAGCAACCTGGTCTAGTGAAAGGTGTCCCTGTCAATGACAAGGGAGTTGGAACAGATGATCTTTAAGGCCCATTCCAACCCAAACCAACCCATGGTTCTATGATTCTATGTTATTCCATGCTGACTTGTAGTAAAATTCAGCAGGCAATTAACTAATTTATCCCTTCCACAATCTTAAGAAATCTACTGACTACCATGAGCAGGAGAGACTTTCCAGCACCCTACTGCCTTTAAGGAGATGATCTGATATTTGCCACGAAAAGTAAAAAGAAGGATCGGACACAGCACGGCTGAAGATGCAGCTGCAAACGATCATCGAATGTGGGACTAAATAGGATACCAGAGGTACAAACAGTCACATGTGGTAACAGCAGGGATTCTGTCACCCAGAGCCTTGGATCCTGACCACTGAACAAAAACTGTGGGGGTGAAAATGCCCTCCACATGTGGGAATCCTAAGGCAGCCTTCACCTGGGAATCCACCACCATCGTGGTACACATGGGGATTTCCATCTTCCAGTCACCTCCAACGCTGCAGTCACTCACTAAGAACTGAGCCAGGTGTGCAGTCTTCAATACAATGACCAAAGGATCAAAACTGTACCTTGGTAGGACATTTCCAACACCACCAATTACCTACAAAGTTGTAGCTATATGCACATATGGAAGGGTTTTTTCACATGGCCTAATAACAGAAACGACCTGATGTTCCAAATCAGCACATAGTACTTGTGCTAAAAACAATTACAAGAAAAATCTTCCTAGGCCTTCATTTTGATGAAACCAACTGTATCACTACAGTTAAAACAGCTTTATATCTCACATTTCTACTGGGAACAGTGCATTTGAGAACAGTGCATCTGGAACTGCTGCAACACAATTTGGAGGCATGAGATAACATATATCCCTGACTCCTAAATAATAGCCTCAGAGATATTATTAATAACAAAATATGCTGAAATAGTGTGCAAAACAAAACAAACAAGATTTTCTTTATGTCTAAGCAAAAAAAAAAATGAAGCACTGGTTCATCTGGTCCAATCTGAATTACCTCTGGCTTTCACAATCTTCATTAAAATAATTGGCTAATCTTTTTCCCAAAACAATGAAGCAAGCATGCAATGCAGACACTACTGAGCAGCAGCAGGCAGTGCATATAAATTGGTCCACCCAAACACTCTTGACAGTGGAGGAGAAAGCATAAAAAGCAAGTTGCTTCAGTCCACACTAAAGTGCCACTGAGACATAAGTAGAGATGTGTCAGATGAGCTTACCCACGCCTTCAAGTAGGTATTTATTTGCAACAGCAGTATTTAATACTTTGAACAGGAGATTAATTTGTTTGTTTGTACTGGACGACATCTCAGGATATTTTCGTAACTTTTCATAACTTCAAAGTTTAAATGGATATATACATCCACTAATGAGAGTGAATCCACTCCCTTTTCTAAAAGTGAAAACAGAATGGTAAGAACATCCCTCAAAGTAAAAAATAATCCAAAGGCAGGACATCCTTCCATGCAGAGTTGTGTTCAAACACAATTTAATATAGCTAATGCAGGAGACATTGCAAAGGACTAGACTATGTGGGAAGTAAGACTGGATGGGTCACAATAACTGTGCTTTATTAAACCTGGGCTTCTGAGAGAGAAACACAAAGCTTTCCTTCTGGAAAGGAGATCATGAAGGCAGGAAACATGAACATTCTTTTAAGCCAAACAGATCCCAGCATTGTCTTATTTTAGCTTCTTACCACTGAAGAGACACAGCCCGCACAGTTTTATTTTAAAGTCTTCATAACAACAGGTTTTTAAGGCTCTAAATTTATTATAGTTGATGTGGTTCTATGTAAGGAAGTCCAAAGGTTGGGAAAAAAGTCCCTTCACTCATAACATGGTAATACCAAGTAGGATCTAGCAGCGTTTTCACTACATAAGATGCAAGAAACTAAACAGCTTATAGAAGAAAAAATAATTCTGACTCATTCACATATGCAAGATTCCTTTAAAGCTTGATTATCATTTTTGTATCTTAAAGCATCAGTGCCAGAAATTGAGCTGTCTGTTCAACCACAAACCAGACACTGTGCAAGCAGCTGTTTCCCAAGCCACTGAACACTGACATACAGGGGAACCTCTCCAGTCCTGCTGTGAACGATTCTGTGTCGCGCCTTAACGGTGACAGATAATTTAACCTGGCTTTAAAGGATATTACGTGCAAGCTGCTAGGACACAAACTTCAAGCTTCCCTCATTTGGTCCTCAGAAGGAACCCAGGCTTGCTGCCCTTGTTCCAGGGCCCAGAAATGAACCATCACCAGTCATGGATACTGTGATGGGAACTGTCCCTGAGAGGCCTAAACATCTTTTGTGCAGTCATGCACTATGGGCTCCATTTCAGTATCAGATACACACATCTAAGTCCTACAGATGTTCAATCAGAATCTTTCAGGCACGTACTTAAGGTTAAAAAGAGCACCACATGGAAATGATGCCTTAAATTTCAGCTTTTATATTTTTCAGATTCTACTCTGTTTTAGTGTGTAGTTCTCGGCTTCATATTAAAAGTTGGTAAGCTCTCTTCACAGAGTAGGNCCTGCACTGCCCAAGCTGTATCCTTTCAATAAATACTTTTTATTCTTTTATTCTACCTAGTTTCTGTTTCCAGGCCAGCTTACCCAGACATCACACATACAAGCAGCTCTCACAGTATTTCCATTTTTCCTCCCAAATACCAATTCAGTGGGTTCATCATGTTTTACAATTGGTTCTTGGATGACTCCTGAACTGAGAGATATTTTCACTTCTCGTACATCTACACAGCTGCTACTTTTTAAACAGGAATCACAGATGAACGTTGCAGCGCAGGCTCTGGCAATGCGCCTCACCTCAGCTGTAGGTCTAGGAAAATTGCTATTTAAGCAAAATGGTTATGCTGAAACTAACCTAGTCATCTTGAGATCTTTTAAAAACATAAAAAATCTGCTCCAACTGAATAATAGAAGTTTTTGAGAGGGATACGGAGGAAACACATAATGCACTGGAGACAATTTACAAATACTGGTACCTACCAAAACAAATCTTCCATGGACATTTTTCTGTCTTAATTAAGTATAAGTCTGAGCTGAGCAGATACTGCAGATCAGTTCCTGAACAACTGAAGGAAAAAAATATGCCTTGTCATCAATCCACTCTTTGAGCTATTTTCAGAGAAGTTTCCCAAATGGGACTACCAAAGCTTCTCAAGCTGAAAAACCAGCTGGAGAGAATTAGTATGGCTATGATCTATCTCACAGCAGAAGCTCTGAAGACAAGCTATTGTAACCTGAAAAACCATGCCAGCACTGAAGAAGAAAACACAAAGCAGTACTTTCCAGCTAGGGATGCAATGACCAAACACTACTGTAACATCAGGTGAATGGACCAGCAATGGAAGTCATTCAAATTCTCTCTGAGGAGATACTAGCAATTGTCTCTCTTTCCTAAGCATCCTGCTTTTGTTCACCTGATTAAATGGGAGTTTCTAAGAATATTTTTGGGTTTTCCTTGGGGTCCAATTAAAAAGCAGGAGATCATCTCTCTGAAGCCTTCGGAGACTACAGTAGCACACTGTGACAAAGGGGCCGACCCACCTTTTTGCCAGCATGGATACAGAGGGAGAGAAAGAGTACAAAAAGACTGAAAAACTGATTTCTTCATCAGCTCTGTCCACTGTGTTTTAAGAGTAACAGTTTTCCCATGTTAAAGAATATATGGGCTACTTTCATTTTTGTTTTTGTCTTTTTTGGGTTTTTTAAATAAACAGAGCTGCCAGAGCTAATAACTGCAAAACTTCTGCATTCTCACACCATGCTAAAATGAGACTGTAATTTTTTTCTAAATACTGTATCACTTCCAAAAGTAATGTAGTTTGGCAATTTTCTATGATCATTTTTTCAACATATCATAGAAAAGTTTCTAATTTTGTTCAAATCATTTTAGACAAGGCGAGTTACATAAAAATTTGTAATGACCACTCAGAAGAAATCTGGGGAACGACCTTATGGGAAGAAAGACAATGGGGTAAGGAAAGAGCAAGCCACTAAGCAGTTTGCTGATTTTTTGGGGGAGTCACAATAAATCAGACAAGCACACTTTGCAGCGCTGCACTCAGCCATCAGAAGCACATTGACTCCCACAAGTAAGAACTCAAAGGGTGCAGAGTAAGGCTGTCAGCAAGGAAAACGAGTAGCTTGTGACAAACACAAACAGGCTCTCTGACAGATCCCTGGGCTGCCATGGGCCTGGAAGGAGACACTTCTTCAATCGCCCATGATGGGCATGAGTCTACAAAGTGCAGTGTTGGAGTCTAGGCTTTTCACTGCAGTGTCAGAAAGGGGAAGCTGGATGGTTGAGAGGGTATTCCTGTACCATTCCATTTTAGCTCCATTTTGCTAATCTGTTCTTTCTTCACGTCCTCCACAGGCTTGAGCAGGCCACTTTGCCAGGACTTCACGTGTATTCTCCAAAATCAACAGGAATGCATCCACTGCATTCGGCTAGAACCTCCTACCACTAGGCCTACAGTATGAGAGAGCATTATTTTTTTTTTAAGAGAACTGGAATATTTCTTAGGAAACTACAAGATTAAATCATGAGAAGCACAACCATAGCATTTTAGTGCTTGATTTGAATTACGAATAGAAAGTACGAGCAGTTAAGAGGAAACAAGATATGTTCTATACTGGAGCCAAGATTTTTTTTTTCCTGACATGTGCCAAACAAGGAGAAGAAACAGCAGAATCTGGCACCATTAAAAACAGTTTGTGGAGAAAGGGACTGAATATCTACAGCCAAGATCCATGTGGTTTGTAAAGAGGAAACTTTTGTTTTATGGGACTCTCAGTCAGCCAAAATTCTCCCAGACGGCATGCAAATGGATATTAGCCTAAAATCCTACATGCTTCTTGTAAAAGGATCAGTAAATGATGGAGAAAGAAAAAGAACACTACTGAAGTTTGAAATCAGAATTCAAAATCTGCCTCATGGTTGAAAAAGTTAGTTTACCAGACAGCTATAATGTCATACATATATGGTAAATGTCTTGGAAAGAAAAGGCAGCAAGTTAAAGCACAAAACTAGAAGTCAGGAAAATGTGTTCCAAGTCTGGCTCCACTACCAAGGAGATCTATAAAACTTGGATAAAAGAGAAAAAGACTGCCAACTTAACAGTGAGATTTTCCTTAACTTCATATAGTGTATTAACATTGCACGTATGCTGTTTCTTTTAGCTTCTGTATTTCTCCCATTCTCTGGCATTACAATGCACTAAGTTAAATAAGTGACTAGATGAAGTGCTGAGAACAGCTATATTACTTTATCAAAAGAAGTCCTGCCCAACTTCTTAACCAAAACACTTGACTGGAAAAAGAAATTTTAAAAAGCAAAACAAAAAAAAATACAATACCTAAAATTGTATTTCAGCATAAAATGGATGGACAGGCAACAGTTCCTCAGCAGATGCTGAGCAGTTATACCATGGAAGAATTCTTTTCAGCATCTCTGACAACTCTCTGAATGTCCAGTGAAGACAGAGACACATTTGTCTGTGTTATCAGCAAATCAAGAGACCACAATGACCTCCAATTTACAGTGGGGCAACTGAGGAGGACCCACAAGCAAGACTGCAAGCTTGGGACTCAGTGAAGTCCCGGCATCCCAGTGAAGTCACTCCTTCCTGGGGGAGCTAAGATGCAGGTAGCTTTGTGAGTTGAGACTCCAGGAAGTCTTGCAGTCACCTGATGATGCAGCTCTCCAGTTACATCACCAATTATTAAACACACTGGGGGGCAAACTTCGCCATCATGCCTAAAGGAGAAGTAGTTCATAGCTCACTAGGATTAAGATTTGCCCCTTTTTGTCTTCCTTCACACCAGCCTTTATTTGTAACATTTCAACTAAGATTTGCCAACTAGCTTGCTTTCCTCCTCTAAATATAGTGATAAGCATGAATGTAATTTTTGAAGCCCTGGGCCTGTCCTCATCTATATCTTTGGGACTATCAGCCTGGAAGAGGAGCAGAAGGGTTAATTGTTCAGAACTTTCTGTAAGCTCTGTGTGTTTGTGTACAGTGCTCTAGATAGACACTCCATGCTTCATGTTGCAGTGGAATAAGAAAAAGAGCTGAAAGCAATTCCCTTAATTCTCACCCTTTAATTTTATTTTCTCCAAAGAATAAAGAACAGAAGAAAGCAAAATCAGTAATTCCAAGGAAAAAAAAAAATCATAGGCTCTTTCAACAAAAACATGGAGAGGAAAAACACCATGAAAGTATAAACTATTGTGTTTTAGTCAGAAACCAGAAGCTAGCAGTTCTTATTGCCACTAAAAATATCTCCACCTCTCACACATATACCACATTTACCAGGACCGCATCTACTGATGGGTTCTGGATGCTGATCAAGACCAGACCAGGTATCAACTATAAAGCTGAACAACCCCCAGCAAAGTAGGTCAAGTAAACTGGGAGGGAAGGGAAACTGTTGCTAGGTGGCAGTGTACCTTAAGCAAAGAATTCTGTAAATCAGAGACTATTGGGAAGGTTCATTATCTTCTAAAAGCGGTCTCATCTTTAGCGTCATCTTCAAAGTACTAGCAGGAAGTGGAACTCAAAATGTGCCTGACACACAGGCTACAAATCAGAAGGATGGAAGCAGCACGAAAAAAAAAATAGGAAAAGAAAAACCAGTCTTGAAGCACACTACTGTGCGAGACCCACGATGTAATGGCTCTCCAGGTCTATTAGAGCCATAAGAAAAACAAACAACCTGTGAATGGAGACTTGTACTCCTTGAGAAGGTTATGGTTTTGCTGACTTCATTTTCTTCTACCTTCACTTAAGCTCTGACCAGTGGAGGCACACAAAGAAATAAGCTTCTACCACATCTTGGCACATCAGTGAACAGTTGACAGAAAACCCAAGTGTGATGGTGAGAAAGAAAGGTTTTCTAAGGCTACTTAAGAAACAGAACTGTTACTTTTCTGCCTTAAACAGTTTCAGTCTTCAGTCCTTTTCAGGGTGGAGTAAGATCGGGCAATGACAGTAAACAAAAGGAGGTCATGACAACACGTGCACTCCCTAGAGGTCCAATCAAAATAATGGAGAGAAGGGCCTCTGTAGAAGGCCAAGTTAAGAAGGAAGAGGCCAGATTTTTCTGGTATCCTTCTATCTGTCCTTCCTGATGTTCCCTCCAACTGAAAACTACCTTAACATATTGCCTAAATTAGCAGAAGTGGTAAAAAAGACAGGCTGATGACATCTTGTGAACTACAATTCGCTTGGTAAGAGAGCTGTTAGCAAGCTCACAGCTTGTCACAGAGAAGGATAAGATGTTCTTGAAGGCAAAGACAAAATCTATATTCTTTTCAACAATATCTGTCTGGGTTCAAGAGAGCAATTTTGGGGAAAAGTATCTTAGATTAACGTAATTGTATAGATCAGAGGTATTTTAAAATATAAAATAAAAGGGAAAAATGAAAGGCAGTTTGCTTCAACACAGCTTTAAATCCGTAACTCAGGTCACAGCAAAATCCTTTCTGAGAAGTGTATCATGCAACTCTTCTTATGTTGACTTCAATCTACAGTTATACTGTTTAAGTTTGGAAGTTTTTTTAAACCATATTCTGATGCATTAGAAACTGGTCAGAAACAATATATTAGAAGGTACATGTCCCTAGTGCTAATGCAGCAGGGAAAATCCTGTACTGATACATGTGCCACGTATCATAGCTTCCCTCACAAGCAATCCTGACCGTGAAGACCATTCCTAATAATTTAAACACCAACCCTACAAAACTACAGAATCATGGAATGGTTTGGGTTAGAAGGGACCTTAAGGATCATCTAGTTCCAAATCCCTGCCATGAGCTGGGCCCCCTTCCACTACACCAGGAGGTTTAAAGCCCCATCTAACCTGGCCTGGAACACTTCCAGGGATGGGGCAGCCACGACTTCTCTGGGAAACCTCTTCCAGTGTCTCATCACTGTCACCATAAAGGATTTCTTCCTATTAGGTAATGTAAATCTACCTTCTTTCATTTCAAAGCAATAGAATTGCAGAGGGAATAATTTTTAGAAACTCTGTCATTGATGCAGACCACTTAAGATGTGTGTTAACTTTCCAAGCAGTTATAAAACTGTGATGAGGAACCTTTTTCCAGTTTCGTCTGTATTTTATCTGAAAAACTCTGGGATGCAAACCTTAGGAGAAGGATTCGATTTCAATAGATAAACAGGGACACAACAATCCTTGTTCCACTTCTCTCCACGGTCCTCTTCCACTTCCTCAAGGCAGTGGTTTTAATCTGCGGTCAGCCTGAGCCTCTTCTTCCTAGTAATTTGCATTATCTGCTTTTCAAGGAGGTAGTCAGAGAATACCCTAGCCTTTTCCACAAATTGTTGCTTACAATTTGTGACCATTTTCAGTTAGGGACATGCAATGAACACTAGCAGCCAAAATATGCATCAATTTGAGCAAGAAAAAGTGGAATAGTACTACACTTATGGAAGTTAGCAGGAGACAGCCCCTAGACATCTCAAGGGCCCTTCTCTGCGTTGGGCAGCATCACTGCTGGAAGACAAAAGGGAGTTAGCTTCACCTGACATCTCACTTCCTGCTCCACGAGACTGTGTACAGCTAGTGGAAAAACAGTTTGAAAACACCAAAAGAAAACCACATAAAGCTAGGGCTGAGGTAAGACATTTTATGAGGGCAAAAGAGAATAATCTGTACAGTCTCCAGGCTAGGAAATAATCAGCTTTTGCCATTGCAGAAATATTTTTGTGCAGCAGCAAAAAGGAGTTGTTTTCTGGAGAAAACACATTCCCCAGCAAACAGCCTAGATAGGCTTTTCTTCACTAACCAGTAAGAGGGAGATCTCTCTTAGCATGCAGAAGGCACTGAGACTCATTTGACATTGAGTTTAACTCAAACCAATTTTTTCTGTGATTACAGAAACTTTTGTTCTACTTCTGTTTCTTCACCATCTGTGATACAAAACCTGGCAAAGACTCCAATTAGTTTCCATTGTGTTATTACTGCCACAAGCACTGAAATGATAAGCATTTATACAAAAGGAAATTCCTCCTCCTTTCTTCTACCCTATCTTTGAGAAAACTGGTACTGAACTCACCCTCAAATCTTGTAATGCCAGGTTACATCAACTGCATTACAGAAAAAGGCAACAGCAGATTAAGTCAATACAACACCTTTCTGACAAAATTTTAAGTCCATACAACACCTTTTCTGCTCCAGTAATGAGCACCTCAGCCTGAGAGGAAACAGAGGGGAAGCACCTTATACCAAAAGAGGTCAAATCCTGTAACATCTGCTTAAGGAGCATGAGTGATGGATTTAGGTAGCTCTCTTCTCTAGGATATACAAACCCGCATTATGCCCCTAGATGTGTAACTCTCAAGAGCCATGAAGGTGATTGTGCTTCAACTCAGTCAAGCAGGACAGAGGCATCACCCAGCAAAACAAACATAAAGAACTCTGAAGTGCAAGTTAGTGGTGTTTATTTACTTACTTAAGCTCTTCATTTATATATACACACACTTGCCTACTGTAGTGGAGTTCATGCAGGGCTGTGGTTAAGATGTCAAATTTCATCATTCTGATAAAGTTTGTCTCGGTACCTTAAACAAACAATTCTCTTATACAGGGTTTGCACACTGCTACAAGCATATCAACATTCAGGCAACATATTAACTAATATAAGAGCACATGCATGCCTGAAGTACCAACATTTCTTCTAGTATAGGCAAACTCCACATTGTCTGCTCTTCTGTCCAAATGGGTATCATCTATAACCAGGAATATAGCCTTAACTTTGGCATTTATTTATGGAGTTATTTGCCAACACTCCCTAATGTCAACAGGTCCCCAAATGTTTACAGTGGATTTCTGAGGGAGGGTAGGGGGTATCCCACCTGGGGGTAGCAAGGTTTGTTAGATTCAAATAGAAGAAAGGGAAAAAAGAAATCTGACAAGTGGAAGACGCATGCAGATGGATAAACTGATAAGGGTCTAATAAGCAAGGGGAGATCACAGACTTGTACCAAATTTGAGAAGCATGAACTAAGCTCTAACCCCATTTTTTAATCCACTGCACCCTTAGAATGGCTCTTCTTCCCACAGATCAGAAATGGTTGTTGAACATCAGCAGGCTGCTGCTAGGCACCTCTACAGAGCATGGATAATTTCTTTCCTTTCTTTATGCGAAAAGAAAAAGAATTAACATTGCACATTTTACTGGAGCAGGATAGTACCTCAACCTTCTGCTGAGGGCTGTACCACACAGAGGTTGATGGGTTTTACCATTTGTTATTTGCAGTTGCTTGCTCGCTAGTGCTTTGAACAGCTCTTTGAGAAATAGCACAGGCTTTCAAGTAGTTAATTAATCAAACAGCAGCTTGGTTTTTGGGACAAGACATTATGCCTTCTTGTGAGATCTTCTGCATAATATCGTTCTGCTGTGACACAAACATCCGAACCATTGTGCTGTAGACTCTAAAGAGTGTACTTGAAAAACTCTACAGCCATAAGGGGTATAAAAATAATTCAAAACGGGTTCTTTGATCCTTTTTCCCTACCACTCACATCTGGCTGAAAACTTTACAAGCAACAGCTTTGCCTGTTTCCATTTTCAAAAATTCTGTCTTTTACAACTGTACTAGAATTTAAACTAATGACAGGCACAATTTTATAACATGGCTGAGGCAGCATAATATCTTCTAGCCTTAAAAAAGACACCAAATCCCATTTGCCTTTCTGCTCCCCTTTTGTTTTCTGTGCTGATGATCTTTAGGGAGCTAGACTGGCAGCAAACTAAACCTATCAAAAAAATAAACAGTCTTTATGTGTTTAACTCCCAGAATAAGCTCACAGAGGGTCAGATAAGCAACACGGCTGATGATGAGGAGCAGTGACCTGTTGAGCAGCAGTTGTCCATTTCATAAACTGAGCTGAAGCATGAAGCAGCATCACAGACTACTCTGTCAAGCAGTTCGTGTCACAGGATGGCCCCACTCAAACACTGGGATGGTTGTCTCACTGAAGGAATGGACTACGTTCTCTAGGTCAAATCATGTCATTATGGTTCCAGACTAGATGCCATGGAAATAACCGGTCTCTGTTTACAGATGCCTTTTGGGATCAAAACTCGAATTGTTACTGTTCTTCAATTCATCCTATGCATGGTCCCAAAGTTAGGGGTATTGGTCTAAAAATTACGAGACTGCCCTTCTAACTTTTTTTAGAACCCAGAAGTGCATTTTATTTTTTACATTTCCTTGTCTATGTCTTCCAAAATATCTTAGAAAAAGCAACAGTTTACTCTTCAGAATTACATCTATTATTTTCTACATATCTCATTTTATGAATAAAAAATAAGCAAACAATCCAGTGAATACTGATCCCTCCCCTTCTTCACTCCTTCTCCGTTAGCCTTTATGCACATTTATTCATCAGCTGCAGAAGAAATACTGGAGAGCATCAAGTATCGGCTTCACGTGGCCAAGCATTTCACTTCATCAAGCGAAAAATACCTGGGAAAATGTCACCATATAAAGTAACAGGTATTCAGAAAGTGTAATTCCAGACAGTGCTTCTTTTCCCCTCAAAAAAACCTGCACGTTCTTCTTGAAACGTCCCAGAACACGTGTGTAACTTCTTGGAGTTTACAGATGGTACGCTTGAAAGCCACTAAAGGCAACAGCATGAGAAAAACTAACAGAAGCCACTAGAATGTCCATGACCCGAGCTACTGGGCACAAAGAGAAGGGCAGCGGGCCCGATGTCGCACCCCGCGGCGGCTGCAGGTCCGGCCGGCGCACCTCGGGCTCCGCGGGACAGCTGCCGCGGGCCGCTCCGCGTCTCTGCGGCTACACGGGGCGCGCAGCTCACGGTCCGGCGCTCGGCAAACCTCCGCGTCGCGTACGCTCACGCACGCCGAACTGCCCGGGGATGTGCTACGTCCACGGCTCCTTTCGGAGCACGGCATTCCACGCACCCCCGGCAGGCGAGACCAGGATCCCACGTGCCAGCGTCCGCCCC
>VXBQ01000185.1:133369-206954 GCA_013400175.1 Phainopepla nitens
GGGGAATCTCAGTGCTCCCCTCCCTTCAATCCCTTTCAGCCGTCACACCCCGGCAGGGTCTCGGTGCCCCGCAGACGTGGCCTCGGGTGGCGGAGTGGCGGTGGTGTGTCCCCAGTGCGGACGGTGCCAGACTCGGACAGGTAGCAGCTCTGGCAGCTCTTTGACCTCCGCTTGGTTTTGGTACAGACACCCGGTATGCGTCCCCTTAAAAAGGAAGCCAACGTCCCACAGCTTCATAAAACCTAATCTGAGGTATGATAAATGAGATACGAATAGCGAGGGTTGGTTCTTAACGCTGTGTGAGAAGAAACTGGGTCCAGTCTTCGCACTGTGTCAGCCCCTCTGGTGTGTTATGGAGAGTACAAGAGAGAAGGAGGTGAGAGACAAAAAACTGAAGCAATGGAGAGGTGCCCAGCGCGACGAAGTGAGATGAGGTGGAGTGGCAAAGAGGTCCAGGGTGTTCAATACTTCGTGCCAGCGCAGACTAAGAAAATACCAGGGCAGCAGCAGTACCTTACCGCTCCACTGGCGTTTGGTACGAGGTACACTCAAATGTTGCTGTGATGTAAGATGCTCTTCAATGCGAATTCACAGAGAGATGGAGTAAGATCCTTCAGGTTTTGGAATTGTGGTTTGGTTGAATGCTGACAGACAGGTTCATGCTCATTTTCGGCCGCATGCAGTATCATATGTTGTATGTTTCATAATGCTTGGTGGTTTATATATTCCTTTCATCTTGGAAACAAAATGTAGAACACCAGTCTTCTGACTTATCCTGTTGTAAGTTTTTTTCAGAACTGTAGAGTCCCTACTCTGTACCTCTGTATCTTAGCACATAAAAAAAGCCAGTTAACAAAAAACCTTCCTTAGCAGATTTCATGATTTTTGAGAGCCTGAGGCATATATGAGGATTTGAAGTCATCAGAGCTGTGGGTCTTCATTCCTTTTAGTTGCAGTGAAATATTTTAAAATGCCATTGTGTTAATCAGGAAAAAATCTAATTAGTGTGTCCCACATTAAAAGTGACCCAAATCCGAGCAACACTGCTGAACTGTCTGTCTTAAAGCTGTCTGTCCTTCCTGAGATCAAAAAATCAGACACCGTATTGTGCAATATGATGCATGTAGGGAAACTGTAAGAGAAACTAATGCTTCACTTGTAGTTCTTTAGAACTTCTTGCAGGTAACTGTATTTGAAATCCCCAGCTTGGCAATCCCAAGGGGTTTCCTAGCTACTAGTCGTGTAAATTCAGGGAAAAGGACTAATTCAGAACTGAAAAGCATTGCGCTGTAAGACATTACGCAGTAAAATATTACTCAGTTTACAAGTGACCTCTGCTGTGAAAATTCAGTGTTTCAGTTCAATTTGGTGAGAAATAACTGTCCACATACAATTAAAAAGCTGTGGCAGCTAGAGGAAGCCCTCACCCATAATCAAAGCATCAAAACACCAAGATCACTGAAGTTCTGCCAAAGGGTGTGTGAAAAGGGTTACAACAACCTTTTTTAGTTTGCACTTCTCATGTTTGCTAAAAGTTACTGTCTCAGGTCAATTGCAGATGAAAAAAAAAACCCACCCCCACACCAAAAAGCATTTTGAACCACACCACGAGCACTTAAAATACAGAGAACAAACCCTGGAACATTCTAAGTCCCTAAGAATGCTGAGTACTGTTCTGTTCTATCTATGTCAACCATTTAAAAAGTCCAAGAGGATGGATTAAATTCTTAACTAGTGAAGGAATCTCAAAGAGCTGGAAGCTAAAACATATTTAAGTTTGATGTCTTATATATAGCATGAATTACGTCAATGCAAATCCAACTGGATGATATTTACACAAAACGTACCAGTTAAAATTATAATAGATGTATCCATAGATATTGGCATCTCAAATAACTGGAGAAAGAGGATGAGGCTGAACAGTTCCCCTTAATATAGCTCTAACAGGAAAGACGAAATTAATTTCATTTTTCAGAAGGTGCAAGCCTAGGCTTATAGTGATGCAGTCTCT
The DNA here is from genome assembly GCA_013400175.1 of Phainopepla nitens. Classification (NCBI taxonomy): domain Eukaryota; kingdom Metazoa; phylum Chordata; class Aves; order Passeriformes; family Bombycillidae; genus Phainopepla; species Phainopepla nitens. The sequence continues at coordinate 135,381 of VXBQ01000185.1, forward strand.
TGTTAGGAAAGTAGTTTATTAAGAATTGGAGGGATTTTCAGTTTCAAGCAGTGATGAGATCTTTATAGAGCTCTTGCTGCAGCATGGTCCTAAGTGAGGAGAAAGTATGCAAGTACTGTTATATTTGGAAATGGATAATCTCACTCTCCAGCTGGGTACAGCTGTGTCCAGTTGTTATCCTTACTGGTGGGGTGTAATTGCTGTTGTTCCATGATGGTAGTAGTGGCTCCTTAACAAATTTCTTCAAGTGTCTTTTGTATGTATTAGAAAACTTCCAGAAACAGCTGCAGGCTGGAGAGAGGTGGAAGCATTTGTAAGTACTTACGAGTTTGAGGGGAGGAGGGGTGGCAAGGGTGATGGAGAATTCATAAGGTAAGCTTGAAGGGCTTTTCAGCTGGAAAGATTTCAGAGAGGTTCCTAATACTATGGGAATAAGCCTACAGAGATAGATAGATAGATAGATAGATAGATAGATAGATAGATAGATAGATAGATAGATAGATAGATAGATAGATAGATAGATAGATAGATAGATAGATAGATAGATAGATAGATAGATAGATGCTGAGCTACATTTCTCCTGTTTAAATTGTGAACATTCTGTACATATGCTACAGTTCAAAATGCATACTGTGTGTATGTTTCATACTGCCAATGTTGTAAGATGATATAGATCATATTTTTTTGTCTTATGAAAATGCAGAAGACTCAAAATAAACTTTGAACAGTATATACTGCAATCTGTACGGTATTTTACACATCACAGTGTGATTTTGCTATATGCAGCACATGGATAAATGCCTGTTCTACTGGGTAGCTTTCATGTGCACAACGATTTAAACTCCCAGTCTTAGACAAGAGCAGATTCCCTACCATTGAAACACCAGTGACATATGTGTTATAAGCAACAGCGGGAACAAGGCTCACTTTTCCACTCACCCAGCACTACTCATTCAAAGGTTATTTTCAACAGCTTAGAGCTTTGATCTGCTAAAATCATTGCAGTTTCAATACTGCAAGGCCATTCTTGCCTTCAGTTCAAGTGTGCACGAATTATTTCAACCAAAAAAAAATTTATGTATTTTTGTGAACAGTGCTAAAGAAAAATACCAATGGTAACATTTTTAGTGATTTTTAGAAATGGCAGTGGCATTAGACTTTGAAATGGGGTCAGCAAATTAACCCCTGTGTCAAAGATAATCTGTCCAAATTTATTTAGGTTATAAGCCCCACAAGAAAAGAGGTTTTGTACACTCTAATGACCTGCTGGACCTTTGGGGCTTCATTTTGTGAAGATGCCACTGGAACTGGGTCTGCTTCCAGCTCTTAGCTCAGCAGCTGTTTTCTCTGGAAGTGAAGCTCTGAGCTAATAGAGATCGGGCTGAATTCAGGGCAATGAAACTAAAAGCCTTTTTGTTCCCTGCTCTCCGTCTCCCTTCCTGCTAGAATACAGGCAAAGGGAAATGCAGTGATTTAAGTGTGGGATGAAAAGGCTTACAGACCTCTCAAATCTTGCTTGATTCAAGACTAATAATTTGATTCTCAATTTATGTTCTCTCCTTCAAGTACACACCAATCTGCATTTAATGCTTTTGTAACACAGCACTGCCAGCTCTCTCCCATGGCCTCCTATGTCAATCACAGAAGATCAGCCTGAGCTCTGAACAAGATCCCACGCTGAGATGGCTGAGAAGTCCCATTCATCCATCCCTGCACGTCAAATGTCTTGGCCCCATTTCCCACTATCATGTGGAATGCCATGCTAAACACATACTTGCTACATACAGCAACATATGGACTTATCAGGGAAAAAAAAGCTGAGAGGTCCACAGGGACAAGAATAGGGACTAAATAGACAATGAGATCATGAATGGGAGCCAAGAAGGGGAAGAAAGGAGGATTAGGAACATATGAGGGGGAACTGAGGATGAATGGGCAAGATGAAATCTGGGACCCAAAGGGAAGGAGATGACAGTAAGAATAGAGAAGATTTTGAGGAGGTATGTGACAGAGAGGCAGCTGTCTCAGTGTAGAGATGAAGATGTGGAATTGTGATATGACTCAAATGTGAAATCCAAGAAGAGAGGTGGAACTGGGAATGAGTGGGAATGGCAGTGTGGGAGGGGAGAAGCCAAGAGGACTTAGATCAAAAGCCTCTGAGATGGTTCCTGCCATTTGCAGGCTGAGTCTCACTGGGAAAGAAGAAAGGGATTTCGGTCAAAAATTGACTTTGGGAAAACACAGAAGTGATGGGCAAGACAATCAAGATAAGAAGGCCCAACAGAAAATGCTATGTCTTTTTGGCTGCAGTTTTACTTTGTGCAACTGCAGAGTATCAAAAGACACGGCCCTGTTTCTCCATACTGCCGTCTGTGCCACAAGTCACGCAAGCCCGTCTTTCCCCTTCTCTTATAGCTATCATGTGGTCACAGTGAGGTCTGGTTACTTCCTAATCTGGCATAAAACTCATTCACTGAAGGAGAAGAGGGAATAGCTAGCATGCTACCAGATAAGCCATTATTTCCACTCATTCTGAAGCCGAGTCTTTACCTTTGCAAGAAAATAGACGGGCAATCTAAGATGTGGACTATGGAAACGAATATGAATAGGCATCCTATTCTGGGAGTTAAATAAAAAGGGAGCTGTGTTACAGATGCCCTGTGGAAGAATTTTCACATTTTCACTCTGGATTTTTAATGAGAAGACTTTAATATATACATGTATCTACAAGGAAGTAATTTAGGAATGAGCTTTACAGATAAAGCTATGATTGCATAGTCAAAGAGACTGGAGAGCTCCTGCTTCTTCTTTGTTGTAGATGCAAATCTGGTGGGGCAAGGGGATGACTGCTAGAGCAGTGGCTGTCCTGGCTAAGTTGACTAAAGATTCTCCTATACAGTTATATTCCATCCATTAATGTGGATAACTTCTATACCATCATACCATGGCTAATTATTTGATAGACCCTCATTTTTTGCAGGTCAATTTGAGAGCTTAGATCTGACTTCCCAAAGTGCTAAGCCCATCAAAAGCAATACGTATCTATAGTATCCAGCTACAAAAACAGTGGTGTATTAAGAACTTGTCTTTTGAACATGTAAAGTACTCTTAGCATAAAAACTCCCCAGCGTTTAACTTCCTTACTGATGAGCATCCATAAAAATATTAATGCTGGTGTACCCTAAATAGGATTTATGTTTGCAATATAGTAAGGTACTCAGTTGTATGCACTGAGTAACCTAACAAAGTTTTGAAGAATGGTGTATTCCCTGCACAAGATTATATATTCAGAATTTGGCAAAGTTATAGTAAAAAAATTAATGTAACTACATTATATTTACCTTGATTAAAGGCCTACAATTCTGGGATTTCTTAACTTTCTAATAGCTGACTTTGTGACCTTCAAAACATACTTTTTATTTTTCAGTGCTATAATTCAGTTTAATTTGCCTTGGGAATACTGCAGTCTTTGCTAGCAGCAAATATTTGGGACAACTAAAGAGTGTTTGTACTATTATAAAAACAAATATCATGTATTAACTCGTTAGCTGGCAGGTGTATGTATATAAACAACATCTGGACATTTTTTCATTTCTCTGGAGTACTGAACATAGCTATAGCTCAAGTTGGAAGATAGGAGAGGGGAGGGGAGGAGAGAAAAAGGAATGTATGTAAAGGAAACGTAAAAAATGCAGCTCTCACAGTCCTGTCTATTATAAGGATGAGTCAGCAGTAGAGAGAATATCCTGTTGCAAACAGAAACAGTTCAAGAGAAAGTCTAAAGAGTATGTGGTTACCCAAGTGAGAAGAATGAGTGATTGAAGATTATAGATGAAAAATCCCAGAACTATTAAAAAGTTATTGATGGACTGTGATGTAAGAATATTAAATGAGCCAAATGGTTAGACATAGAAGCCGTGAAAATGGAGACTAAAATCCAGACAAGTTTGTCATCATGATCAAGTTTGTCAAGGATGATCATACAACTGTGATTCCACCCACAGACACTTCTGACACCCCACACAGGGAAATAACAGGAAATAGCAAGAAATAACACGATCACAAATCAAATAAAGTCAGTGGCTGGGGTATTGCCCTAAAATGAGTAAGCATTCATGTAATGAATTCTAGCCATCGCAAAACAGGGCAGATACATATGGCACATATGTTTTAAAAGATAGAAGTAAGTGTTTAAACAGGAGACTAGATCTCCTAAACCGAAATAAAATCAGTAATACAATCAAAAACTTGTGAGCTGTCTAGGCAAGAGCAAACAAGGTGGAGCAGTGCTGATCAGACCAAAGTGCAGTAGAAAATGTTTCAAGAGCAATGCTAAGTTACTGCTTACATAGAAGTTAATAAGCAATAAAACACAGCATAATTATGAACTAAAATCACGTGTTATATAAAAAAGTGGAGATATGCACCAGTTCCAAATGCATGTTTGTGTTTTAACACTCACACTGCGAAGAAATGCAGTTAACAAATAAGGTTTGGAGGAGGAAAAGCTCACACAGGCTTAAAAGGTGACTTGAATAATATGACTCAGTCACACAATTTCTAAATCCTGCTATGTTATACTAGAGCTGACAGTGATTCCTATGGTGCTAACTATACTCCTGCACAACCAGTTTTTCTTCTTATAAATAATTTCTGGACCACAGTTTATCAATATATTGGTGCTACAGCTTTTTAAACCATGCCTTTAAATTTGTGTTCTTTGGGTTTTGTTAACTTACTGCAGTGCTTGTTCCTCTGATATTGCATGGCATTAGTGTTCTTGCTGATCAGTCACATCACTAAGATATTATTTAAAAGATTTAGGTTTACACTTTATTTTAGTTAATAATTTGAATTAAGCCAAACTTTGTGAAAAACAAAAACATTGTAGCAGAGTAAATTTTAAAAGGATCTGGAGAGTCCAAAACTTGGCTTAGCTGTCAGTGGCTCAGAGTTAGTGTGCAATCAGTTAAGTCAAAAGTACTTAGTATTATTCAGCACTTTTTATGATTGACTTTTAAAAACCAAATCAGATGTACTTCAAGATGACGTGTATGTTTCTTCTTTCTTTTCCAGTATTCTCTACGTTTATTACTTTAACTGTTTCTTCTCCTTGGGAATGGCTTCAATCAAAGCCAGTACAGAAATTTTTGAATTGCAAAGTTCACCAGCAGATTAAAACCTGGAGTTGTTTTCTTCCACCTATTTGGGAGATTTTTGACTGACCTTCCCATTCTTGAGGTGAAGACTTTTGATTTGCCCCGGAATCAGCTCCTGATCCACCTGTTTTCAATTGCCCATATAAAAGTAAACCAAATCTGAATGATTCCTTTGATATTTAATGAGCAAGGCTTAGCTTGTTCTGGGGCATGTACGTTCTTGTGCCAGAGCCGTCACGGCAGGCCTGGGGCAGAGGCTAATGCCCGTCATTATGATCACAGATTGTGATCTTGTGCTGCAAATCTGTCAAAGCCTGAAGTCAGTAAAACTGTTGAGGTTGCTAAATGGGTGACTCCCTTTGTGTGCGGCACACCTATGGGAGGTGGTGTGATTACAGGAATTGGGTGGAGTATGGGGTAGAGTTTGTACTTTGGACTCTATCCTAAATAGATGCTTTTGCTAAATTAAAAGTTTTGCTAAATTAGAAGTTCCACTGAGTGCATAGAGACTAAGTTCAGACAGGTCTGAAATGGGACCTCAGAAGTTACTTTATCTCAATTTCTCCCTAAAGAGTGAAGCAAGCACAGATCCTTTAAAAGGGGAAGTGGGAAATAGATGTGCAGCCAGCCTATGCCCACAGTTACTTTCCAGTTGAAACTGAGGCCATATGTACTTTGCTACTGAAGTCTCAAAATTTTGATTGCCCTCAGACTTCTTCTTTTTTATTTCATTGCTGCCAGTTTGAACAACCAATAGCAGAGAGTAATCAGAGGGCCTTAGTAGACTGGAGAAATTTCTAGTAATATCCGTTATCCGAGCCCCTGGGAGACAGCAGACTTCCCTGTGAGTTGGGTCAGGTCTGCATACTGGACTCTCCATTCCCCTTAGAAGGGAGTCTCCTATCACAACCACCCTTCTTTTCCTGTCAGCAGAGGAGTTCTTGATGCAGGGTGCAGGAGGTGTCATTTCAGGAGGCCCCACCACCCCAGAAGGATCTTCACGTGCCTCATCAGTTGTTTGGCCTTCTAGATCCAGAGTCCCATACCTGTTGTAAAAGGTACCAGTCCTGCTTGCCAAAATCAGAGAAAGAGGAACCCTCTTGCTGGGAGGTGCCGTGATGTGCCTCCAGCCTTCATCTTTAATAGACCCCTGTCTAACAGTCCTTTGATTAATTACCCTGCAGGGTTCTGAGTCCACCTGCTTCTTCACCACAATGGTTGCTCCTGGCACCATCCCGTCCTTGCCTGGGTGGCTGCTGAGGGCTTCCAAATTCTGACAAAGCTGGGGACTGCTGCAGGTGTTCCTGAACAGGGGAACCCCCCTGTACAGCTTAGTCTCACCCCCTGGACTTTTCTTCAGTCACGGCTGCTTTGTGGATTTACCCACATTTTAATTCAAATGATGATTCCATACTTTAAGTTATACTCTGCAAAAGCTGGAGGAGTCAAAATAATACGTTGTCAGCAGCAGATGTCAGTGTTTTAACCAAAGCAGCAGAGTCGTCTGGTCCTATCCCACATGAGTGTGGAAAACCAGGCCAAAATGGAGCTCACAAACACAAATCAAATAAATGGCTACTATAAATATAAGCAAGTAGGAACAAATAAAAAAAATCCCAAACCAGAAAATAAGTATTTGAAAAAGTAAAAGAATTGTTTGCCTTGAAAAACATGTGTACTCTTGTGACTTTTTTTTCCTTATGGAAAAGAAAATTGGTGGTGAATGGGTTATGACATTTCCTTGATGCAAACCTTTTCTCTACAGAGAGCAAAGGCCTGATTTCGAGCTCAGACTAAAATTGCGTGTTTCCATTGTTTGTATTTCCAAACCTTCATCTAGCCATTATTTTGTTTCTTCTGCCAGATCCACCATTCCCTGCCTTTGCTCTCTGCTTGAGGTTCTGACTATTTCTCATTTGCAGGTCATAGAATCATAGAAAGGATTTGAAGTGACCTCAAAGATCATTTAGTTCCAACCTCCTTGCTGGGAGCAGGAATACCTTTCACTAGACCAGGTTGCTCAGAGCTCCATCCAACCTGGCCTTGAACACTTAGAGGGATCACAGCAGGCCTCTGCTTCCAGAAACACACACAACCCAATGGTATCTTCCTGCCCACTTCCCCCAGTTTTAATTTCTGGGTGAGCTTTGTTTTGGACCGTGACTTCCTTTCTCTCCCTTTACTCCAGATAAAAGCATCACTGCTCCAGCATTTGTAGGAGGAGAACCTGTGAAGGTCGGTAACCAGTTGCACCAGCTTCAAAGATGTGCCATCTCAACATCCATTAAGCCCTTGTATTATATTCACAAGTGTTAAATGGATAGATATATATTTAGTAGGCTGTTATAAATTTCAAACTTGTGTATATTCAGAATATAAATTATCATATTTCTTTCCTTATTTTGGAAAAGGTCTCATTTAATTGAAAAACAAGTCTTTCCCATTGGTTTTTCTGATGACTTACAGACTTTTCTATCGCCTTTTCTGTCACCAGTTTTATATTACATGACAAAGGCTGGTTGAAAACATAATCATACAATTATATAATATATGATAATTTTCTGTTGAATTCATTGTTCACTTCTGTTCTGAAATTTAGCTGACACCTATTTACATTTCTGTGGTATTATATTGGAATTATCTGTATAATTCCATGCATTTTTTCCTGAGTAAATTACAATTTACTTTTAAAAAGTAAAGGAAGTATCTAATTAGCAGTATTGAATAACTGCTAAATTTTGTGCTTCTTGAGCTTCTCTCAAAATTACAGTTTACTTCTGTTTGCATTTAGATTTCTAACTCAGTGCTTGGCCTTTGTAGGAGAACAAAAAATGTTTGCTTAGAGGATCTCTTTATATCAGATTACTTGTTTAAATATCCCAGTAAGAAATTTCATTCTGTAAATCATGAAATTGTATTTTTCCTTATATATATGTTTTAGAAAAAAAGTTGGTCTTCATTCCATCTATCTCTAAAAGCCTGAATGGTCTCATTGAACTCAAATTGAGAGATGACTGCAGTTCAATGACATAGTGAAAGGCATCTGCTGGAAATTTTGTTCAGGTAACATATACTATTTCAGTTCTGAGAACAACACCAAGGACTTGAGCCTATATGTCTTTCACATTTAGAATTCCTACATAAGTCAGGGGAAATCTTCATGAAGCAGAAAAGTGTAATAGTATAATTATTCATCTGCTGGAAAATGGCATATTATTCTAACACCTATTAAAATTGATACCTTTCTAAGTTTCTCTCTCAACAATTTTGAAAGCAGTAAAATATGTGCAGGAATTGTTAAGTATTTTTGTCTTTTCTGAATTATAATATTTTGCCCTTAAAAGTTTACAGAAAGTCAAATACTAGGCAAATATTTTCTCCATACTATGGTATCCATCTTTCTACGCTGTTTTTGTAAGCAAAAAAATAGGAAATTATAGGAAAAAACTACTAAATAAAAGTCAGTGTGTCAATTCACTTTGATTTTAAAAATAAATTTAACAGACACTAAATCAAAGCAATTTTTGTGAGTTATTGGCATTGTAACATGTTGAGTTGAGTTGAGTTGAGTTGAGTTGAGTTGAGTTGAGTTGAGTTGAGTTGAGTTGGGTTGAGTTGAGCTGAGTTGAGTTGAGTTGAGTTGAGAGCTGTTTGTCTCCTGAAGTGGGCAGGAGAAAAGACACTCTGAAATTACACCTAGAAGATGTGAATAACAACTCTGGTACTTCTCACTCATTCACTGCTTAACAATTAGTGTTAGTTATTGCAGATATGAAAATAAAGACTTTTGTTGAAAGTTTCCGCAAATAACTTTTCCATTTCTGACTAATGCATTATCTCTAGATGACAGCAAATGAAGTGAGGCAACAATCACTTAATTTGTCATCTGGTATACATGGGAGTGTCTCTCTCCTGTCTCCAACACAACTCTGCCAGGATGGGGCTATGACCCAGAACTCTGAAAAATAGATATCATCATACTGGCTATCACAAGTGACTCACTCTTTTTTTTAGGAAGCAATTTCTGTCAAAAGCGGTAGTGTAAGCTACTAGATCCTTGCAGAAGCTGGTTACAGAATAATTGGTGTAAAGGCTGCCTCCTGTTTCCAAGGGATATTGTACTTCTGCTTGGAACAATGAGAAGGTGTGGTCCTTCCAAAACACCTCATTTTACTGTAATATTTAGTATCATAACTATGTACCTAGTTATTATTATTACCCTATAGATAACCCCCCATATGCCTTAATAGGTCCTATTTATGTGTAATAATGATTCGAGTTAGAAATGTCTGATGCTGCTAAACACAGGACCCTTAGCCTTCACCTTGAAAGGTTTTGTCCTCGCACTTAGCTGTGAGCAGATGAGTCCAAAGTGTACCTGTGTTACAGCTCCAACATTTTGGCAAAGATCTGCTCCAGCCTGAGGGCTGGGTGCCTCATCTCCACCTTAAATCTTTGGGTCTGGTCCAGTGTTGAGCTTGGGAAGGGTGCCAGATCAGTGTCACACAAGGCTAAAGTTCTTCTACACATTCATGAAAAGGCAATACCATGGGTCATAGCAATGCTAGAGTTTTCACTTAGCAAACAGTGCTGTACAGAAGGAGCTGTGTCTTCACAAAGTGCTTCAACCACTGGGTTGTTCAGAGTGATCCAAAGAGTCAAGAGCCTCAGTTCTTCAGCTTAGACTGAGGAGGCCAAGTCCACTAATTTATTTGATGTCACACCCTTATAAAGAGCTGCCTAGCGCAGGTAGTGCTTGTTTTAGCCAAGAGGTAATATAGGTTCAACAAAACATGGAACTAGATTCCAGACTACTCAAACCAGTCAAAACAAGTCAAATATCTTTCCTAAGCCCAGCCTGCACCGTCCTCCGTTGCTAAAAGGCTCCTCAATACTGCAATTTGGCAGTCAGTAGGCTATAGCACTGAGAGAGAATTTCAAATTCCAAGATCATCCTGATCTTAAAATGTCAACAAAACACCTGCTCTTCTAGTATCAGGAGGCCACTGATGAGCCACAAATGCCATTTTTAATTATGTACAGATTACTACATGGGAAGTTTAAATCACCTATGTAAAATTTTTGGTGTAAACTTATAAGGCAGTGAGTTCTTCGTCTGCCAAAACACTCAGGAAATGCCTTTTAAGACAGGTTACTGGTAATACTTAGCAGAACAGACCCAGCAGTACCCTGCTGTCTTTCCTGTGACAAGCAGAGTATTGACCCCCAACATCTCCACTGCCTCAATCAGCCTCTCTTTTAGATGCATGGCATTTTGAAAAGCAGTAACTAACACTAGGTCAAAACCAGATAGTTTATTGGTTAGATAACAATCCCTTCTGATATCATTCACAGGATGGAAATGCTTGTGGTGCAGGATTATCAATAACTGCTGCATGCAGAAGTCTTTAGTTCCAATGAGCAATCAGAACCTGTTGGTGTCCCTTAGATTCTACCTGACTTTTGTTGATCAAGTGATCTAATGCTTGAATTGTTCTTACAGGCTTTGCTTTCAATAATACAAAACAAAACAAAACAAAACATTGCTTTATTGAAAGCAAACAGTAAACTCAAGCTGTGGCTTGAGGTTGGTTTTTAGGAAACAGGAGAGTAATGCAGCAGTGTAGAGGTTATAGAGAGAAATCAGTTTATCCCACCCATGGAGATTTTGAGCAGCTGTCTGACCTGATCCTGAGTTGATGATAGTCCTGTTTCAAGTGAGAAGCCACAGTAAAAAATGTCCATAAATAACTTCCAAACAACATGTAATGTGTATCCTTTTTGCTGCATCCTTAAAAAGATTGAAATTATCATTCTGATTTGAAAAAGAAAAGCAATAGTTAAGCCTGGATATTTAAACTGAACAAAAGCGTTTTTCCAGTAGTGAGTTACAAAAAAGGAAGAACAAATACAGATTTTAATACTGCTATATTAAAATGAAAATTTACATGGCCACAGAGAGCTACAGTGGGAATGTCTCCCTCCTCACCAGTCCACAAAGGTTTGCACATATGGTAGCCCACTTTGCATTGCTTGGAAACTTTATCTCAACATTTGCAAAAAGTGATTTGTGTTTTGGGACAGTAATTCATTTTTTAGAAACTTTATTTTTATTCACTGCTAGAGGTGGGCTGAAGCCAGTTGTGCCTGAAATGAAACAAAAAGCCTCATGAGCAGATGGCCTAGCATGTTCAGCAAAAGTGCTATCTGGAAATGTGATGTATTCTTCCCTAATGAAAAACCTTGAGGACTATCCTCTCTGTTTACCATCAGCCTCTAAATGTGTATCATTCCCTTATTCTCACAGGCACTGCTGCAGATAAGATATAAGGAGCAGGACTAGCACTAAGATTTAAAAGTCACATTACTTTTTTGTCCTATATTAATGATATTAGATTTGGGGTTTTTGTTTGTTTTCTTAATACCTAGCTGCACAAATACTTCTAAGGGTTGACTTGTCTATATATATGAACTGGAATATATCTGCATATGTAAATTGAAACCACACTAAACGGACATTATGGTATCCCTTTCGGTGTTTGTAGCATAGGCTACCTCACCTGATTTTTCTCCCAATTTATTCCATGTAGGGTGGGGAGGAAGAGAAGGAGACACAGTTCCTATATGCCTTCAGCCATTCTTAAGGTTAAAGCTTCCTTCTCCATCCACTCCTTTTCTCTGGTTAATGTAATGTTTGCCTGGCTTCCAGTGTCAGATCTCAGTGTGGCTCCTGCCACACCATCACCTGCCATTTCAACACACCTATTATGTTCAAGGACACTTAAGTAAGTGTGTTTGAATGGACAAAGGTGAATATGTAGGTGTCTACTGATAAGGTGGATAGTTAAACTCCCTATGGTAAATGGTGACAACTATCCTTGAATGGACAGGCATTATAGCATCATTAGTTCTGGGCTCCGCTCAGCCTAGCTCTTCAGTAAGCACCAAGTGGACACCACCGGAGGTGTTTAAGCATGAAACTGAATCCCACCCTGGTTGATTGCCAGCAGTACTTTTCCTTTCTCCCCAAAACTATCACTCAGTCTCTTTTGTATTTCCATTTCACTTGTTTACCTGCTCCCCTTGCCCCTTCTTGTCTTGTTTAATTCCATGTTTTGTTGTCTCATATCATCATTTGTTGTGGAACAATGTGTTCAAAATCTACTCTTGAACAAGACAACCTTTGTTCGTACCTGGTTGAACTGTCACTCTGATAAAGTGCCTTCCTCCTCCTGACAGTAAGTTTGACACAAATCATTTATCCTCTCACCTTGGCCTCATATTTAATGTACAGACATGCTTGTTTGTTTGTTTGCTTGTTTTCCGAGAGTGGGAGATTTGTCATTAAATTTTGGTTCTGTTAAAGAAAAGTGAACTTTTAATAACTGATTAGTGTTTTAGCTATCAGTTTCTAAACCAACACTGCCTACAGTCTTGTTAACAAGTCTGATCCTCAGGCATGCTGATTTTTAAACCCTTTACAATCAGTAAGGTTAATGTGTCTCCTGATTTTTGTGAAGGGTTTCCTCCATGGTCGTTCGTGGCTGTGTCTATATGAACAACACAACAACAGTGAAACAGAATCTATGTGCAATGCACAAATTATGATGATGACACTGAAGAATCCTCACATTCTCCCAGATGTAGCTGTCCAAGCAAATAGGAGAAGGCTAGCTCACATACAACAAAACTACATGCTATATTCTAAGCATCATTGTGCTAGTTTAAATCTGGAATGATTTCATCTGCTTTACTCCAGCCTAACTGAGATCAGGATATGCCTGTATGATCAATACAGCAGGCAAGTTGACCTAAACCTTCTGGAAATAAATAAATACTGTCAGGAACAGTCCTCTTGCAGGGAAACAGACAAAACCACCTGACTTTAAACAGACTTTTAAAAAACACATCTCTTATGAAAGCTCTTGGGAGCAGGAGTTCTTTCAGTCTCCCAGGGCATAGCAAGCAAAGCAAGGTAAGTTATCTTGACACCAAGTCCTCGAGCAGCAGATCTTTTGGGGAATGAACAAAGTGCTCTGTAGAGCCAGCCTGGCTTATCATCAGAGTCATCTGTATCCTTGAAAAGTACAGCTGGGGTTAGGGAAGCTGCAGAGAACACTTATGTTAGACTGACATGCTTCTCCAAGCAAAGGAATCATCATGACTTTAGTTTCAGGCTAAGTATTTTTAGTGTTCTTTGCTCCTGAGAGGAATTTCTATCATAGCCCATTGATTTGCATGGAGCTTATTGTTAGATATAAGATTGTTGGTTTGTTTTTTTTTTCTTGTAATTATTTTTTTCTTTAAAAGAGAGAGAAAAGTACTTGAAAAAATTCCATGCTTTTCAAGAATTTTCCTTATTACAGTAACTCTGTTTGAGTTATTTCCAGTAATCCTGAAATTTGAACTGTGAATCTTTATCATATTGAATACTTACTATGTTGCGCAAATAAACATACACATATGAACATGTACAAATTTAAAAAAAATATTTCTTTCCACTGTTTTGGTAATCTCATGCACTTCATTGACACTTTGGGAGTCATGCAATTTAATGCAAACAAGACTCATTTGACCGGTCTGCCAGGAGAAATAAGTCTGTATTGTAAAAAAAAGAACAAAGACTATATATATATTTTTTTTGTCCTGGTTTTCTGATTCCTCATTAAATAGTAAGTTACTTTTGACAGCTGTTCATTTTTAATTTTGGCCATATGGAAGCATAGTGGAAGGATGTTTCCGACATTCTACCTATCCAGGATTACTAAAAATGAGGGAAGCAATGTTAAATCCACAAAACCACACAGAAATTATTTTTTCATTAATTTTTTTTCCCCAGAGAAAGTCAAAAAGAGAATTTCCCAAATGAATCAACTGAAATTCTCATAAAACTTGACTAGACTCTGCTAAGTGACTGGAAGCAGGAAAAACTGTTGCAATCCTGTGATGAGTCAGTAGGATTTTGAGAGATGGCTGTTATTAGTTCACATGAGGGTACTATTCTTTGTACTTCTCCCTGCAATTAATGTTTACAAATTCATGTTTACAAATTAGTGCAGTTCTGCACCAAAACTCCACAGTTTTGATTTTTTCTTTTTAAAATCATATTTGTATAAGCTAAACTAGTGGTGTACAGACTGGAGAGTGGATGGCCTGTGCATTTCATTTACATGTGCTGGCAACAGAGAAGTTCACCTGTTTTTCCAAAAGAGAAAGGAGAAGACACATGGCTCTGTCAATACTTTCAGGCTGGTATTCTTGAAAGAAGCAATTCAAAAGCTAACATTTCATCTGTTTATTTACTACATGCCACAGTCTGGTTTTCTCAGTTGGTTGTTAAACAAAACAGCTGTCTACTACACATCTGTTTACAAAACATATTACCAGATTGTGCAATGAAAGATTAGGGAACCTTGTTTTAATTTGAAATGAAATGGTGCAGCAATCTTAGATCCAGTATCTGTCCCAGAATCTTTGCTTTGCTGTGGAACAGTGCTGACCATGTGCTGCTCGTATCCTCCTACTGTCCTGCTTAATGGTCTAGACCACCTGGCAGCAGCCTTTGGTCATGTCATTTAAAGCTTGGGGAGACCAGTATGAAAAGACAGGTCAATGGGAGATTTATCCTAATTTAGCAAATTATAGCAAATACATTGATTACCTACTTATGTATTTTATAAATCATGATTGAGAGGCCTGAACGTGGGGTTTGGAGAACATCGACAAGAGGAACACTGTTGTGCACAATCTAAGCCTCTTCTTTCACCATGGACTGAAGTGGGTAATTAACCTTTCCTTTGTCATGGACTAAGCATGTATTGACAGATGGATATTGCCTTTCAGCTCATATGAGATAAATAAAAAAAGCTGCAAGAATCTCATGGAATGTCTGAGCTCTGAGTTCTGATTTGAGCCTAGCTTCTATTTGTGTAGCTTCTCACTGCCTTCTTTCATTTTCTCCACACTTTTGCATGGGTTGAAAATACTTTCTTCACTTGTGAAAGATATTCTGCTAAAAAATACTTGCAAGGTCTTTGAAGATGTAATGCACTGTTCCATTAAGTGAATGACCCAAACCCTATTTGAACGAAGGCCTATCTGGTTGCTTTCTTTTGGGTGGTTGTGTTGTGAAGCCCTAAGAAAACCCAGTCGTTAGAAAGCTCTCAGCAGCTGTTCTCTGAAAATCAGAGCCACTGAAGACAGTTGCAACACCAGTTGTGTTCAGATGGTTGTCAAAGCGGATCTGACAGAGCTTACTGGAGGCAACAAGAAGCAGTGACTTTCAAAAACAAAACAAAACAAATAAACAACAAAAAAAAAGGAGAAAAGAAAACAAAACAATATGTTAAATAGTAAGAGATAAGAACAGACCTAATCTTCTGTAAGTAAACTCTTTTCCTCAGTTGATCTGGACCTCTTGAAATGTGCAAGGAGATATATAATCAACCTGGAATGGCTCTTGCTGGGACAAAGTTTCTGGCTGTGTATGATAACAATTATTTTTTAAGTTTGAAACTCACTCCCTTGTGTCATGGAAAATTCCCATAACTTCTCATTTCTCAAGGGGAATTCCAGACACACCAAGTGAAAATTGCTTAAAGGAACATCTGTTTTGTCTCAGAAATTATGTGACAACATCTTAATAGAAACACAACATGCCTGTATATATTTCTGCACTTTCATCTACTAATTACAGAGAATATTAAGGTTCTATTTTACTGTGCTTAAAACATCTGGTGCCAAAAGAAGCAGCAAGGAGAAGGGAAGCATAGTTATGTTATTAGACTCAACAGTCACAAAATACAGATCAGCACTCATTACTGTCTGTTGTTTCCATATTAAGTTAGCATTTAATGTGCAACTCATTGAATATACATGCATATACATAATGAAGTATATATTTTAAATAAATATATGTGTTCTATCCTATTATAAACTCAGTTTATAATAGTTAACAAAAGCATCACGTGGTCTAAATTCAGCCAACTTTTATAACCAACTTGGTAACACATCCAAATTTTAACCTGGTGTCCCTGAAAACACCTGTAAGACTTTCTTAAAATCCAATACTACACCAGGAAGAACATTGAAGTCAAGCTTTTCATTAAGCCCTGTGGTCTTCATTAGCTAAACAAGCAGCAGGTGCAGAACAATCAGCCCTGTCATAGTGGGAGCCGTCCCTCCACCATGTTCTCAGTGACCACACTCGTGGCACGGTGTTGAACTCTGTGTGAGAGTGAGAACCAACACTTCAGCACCTGGACCTGACTTCCTGGCCTGAGCTGGCCACAGCAATGCCAGGAGAGAAAAGCAAATGATTGGGAATACCTACTGGTTTCTAAAGGAAGGCTTCCACTTTATGTAAAACTAAAACAGCTCCAAATTCCAACATCTGTTTTTATGCTTTAAATTACCCCAAGTAGTTTCTTCATTTTCCAAAATTGCACTTCCTTAAAATGCCTCCTATTACACTATTACATTTTATTGTGCATTAAACATCTGGTATCAACAGCCTAAACAACAAAAAAGCATGATTATGCTGTCAGACTTAATAATTCAGAAATATTAACCAGCTCTTCTACTATCAGGAGTTTTTCATGCAAAATTGGCCCTTAATGTGTATTTTGCACTTATGAGACTTTGCACATACCAGCATAAGATAACAGTGTTCAATCTTTCATGTAACTAACAGAGTTAATTTGCCTAAATGAAATCACTTTATCAGCAATACTCTTGCCCTGCAAAAACCAAGGGATTATCATAGTCTGTTAAAACATACCAAACTGTGATCTGGAAAATGGGGGCGGGAGGGACTTCTTCTGTGCAATAATAGATTAGGAAAGCTATTTAGCCTTAAGCAAACTTGAGAGCTATGGAGGCTGAACCATGTGGAAGGAGACCATAAAGCTCCTTGCCTGTTCAGTAACCAAATGACTGCTGCTTAGTTAGCTGTAAGCTTCAGTTTGAGACCTTTTGCTCCCATATTTAATTAAAACATCATTGTCATCTTCTGTGAGTACTGAGCTGTAATACTGCAGGCCTATTCAAGATCTGTTTCTTAATTGGTCTTAAATAGGTTAATTGCAATTCAAAGAACAAGTCATTACCAGTGGGATGCAAGTGTATGATGCAATGGGACAGAGCATGAGCTATTGGCTGTAATGCCTGATGAACAGCATAGTTATTATTTTAAGGTTACGGTTGGAAACATTTTTATTACATAGATATGTGGAGTTTCCTTCACCTCCTCCTTCCTACTTTTGCTCTGAAATCTACTCCTGCAGCTGTTACAAACTTCACATCCATTGCTTGTGTGTCTCTGCACTAATGAAAGGGCTGGGAACCTTTAGTGAATGGCATAATACCAATAATGGGGGGTTTAAGAGACCTTTTTCTTTCCTTTAATAATCAGTTGCAGACTCAAGACAACGAAACCAATGTGAGTACCTGAGAAGTCTCACTGCCTACAGAAAACAGCCCTTGAACCCCCATGTCTGTGTGAGAGTGGTATGAATATGTACCAGAAATTTAGTGGCAATGCCATTGCATTACAAACACTTACAATCAAAGCATTTTAAAATGGTACTGCAAGTGTTTTCTGACTTGTCTAATATCACTGATTGAATAACACTCCACAGCTTTGTTTCTCAGTTACACAAACAGATACTATTAATATATTAATGTTTCCATGTGGTGGGCTCTGGATAGCCAGCCTTTTCAGGAAATCTTGGAACAGTGTTGTATATGGAAAATGTATAGTTATATAATCCTCAGAAAGTCTAAGTAATTTAGGCATTCAACTAGGCAGATACAGATTTTGCATGAATGTTTCAAGGAAAGTTGCATTTTTAATCCTTTTACTGGCTTCTAGTCCTGCCAGGCACATAGTAACCTCCCCTGGAAATTGAATAGAGGATAATGTAAACCTCTTCAAGATGCATCAAGACTTAAGTTCTGCAAATAACCTGAAGCACAGGGGGCTGGCATGTGCCTTGCCACGAGGAAAAAAAAATCTGACTAACTTCTCTGGCACTTGCCTTCCCTTTCACTCATGTCTGGTTCAACCTACTGGTCCTGGTACAATTGTACCACCTGCCCTCTCAATGGCTGTAGTCTTGAGAAGGAAAACACTCTCTCCTGTTATGTTTCAGAGTTTTATACTGCTCACAGAAATCCTGGCATTATATGAAGGCATTTGCAGTAGCAAAGTGCAAAGAGGTTTTCAAGGAATCTCCAAAGCATTTAAGGCCAAAACTCTAGTGGGGTATGGCTTTCTCAGGTAAGAATCTGACATGCAAAAAACAAAAGTGTTCTCGTGCAATAAGAATGTATCAAAGATAAATTGTATGTTTTTAGTTTCTGAGGCTGAAAGGCTTTCCCATGGCTTTTTGAAACATTTCCTAATGCTGTTTTCCTCTGAGATGTTGTTCTTTAGCCAGATGTCCTGAAGAGAGAACACTGCGTCCCCAGCTTCACTCTTAGACTCTTTACTCTTTCTGGTCAGTGTAGTCTCCAAAGAGCTTAGCTGTCAGCAGGATTCATAGAAAAAAATTTGATGCAACTTGGGGTTAAACCATGAATTATTTTCAAAATTAGGACAAAGGTCTTAGTTGGCACTGAAAAATGAAATCAGGACAGTGGAGACCTAAAGTGCAATTCCATAGTTAGGAAGTTCCTGCCTCCCACTCTCCTGACTGGTACTTTACTGGTTGATAATAGCTCTAGACAATAGAGTTTGCTGTCATGACAGATAAATCTGGATTTTCCCCCTTATTCTTGCATTTGATATAATAATTACCTAAAGAGCTTGTTTTCAAAGAAGTACAAAAAAGCATGTTTAACATGCCTCAGCAAACACCCCAAACATGCAGGCAGTGGCAATGTTAGCAAGTGAATGGCAAAAAGAAGGCTATTTTTAGGACTTTGCAAAACCTAAATCTGAAGACTCAAAGCATGTCACATAGGTCACTGAACAGCTGTTAGACTGTGAACACTCTCAGTCTGCATTCAAATCAGTGAGCTGGAGGTAAGAGAACAGAATACTGCATATTCTCCTTCAGCTGCTTTTGTTAATCACAGAATCATATAAACATAGAATGTTAAGGGATTGGAATGGACTTTAGGGATCATCTAGTTCCCCACTTGCAGGGGCATCTCGCACTAGACCAGGTTGCTTAAGGCCTTATCCAGCCTGGATTTGAACACTGCCAGGGTTGGGGCACCTACAACCTCCCAGGGAAACCTGTTCCAGTGTCTAGCCACCCTCACAGTGAGAAATTTCTTCCTAATATCCAACCTAAATTTGCCCTCTTTCAATCTGTACCCCTTGCTCCTTGTCCTATTGCTCCAGTCCCTGATGAAGAGTCCCTCTCTGGCTTCCCAGTAGGCCCCTTCAGATACCAAAAAGTTACAAGGAGGTTTCCACCCAACCTTCTCTTCTCCAAGCTGAACAGCCTCAACTTCCTCAACCTGTCTTTGTAAGGGAGGTGCTCCAGTCCTTTTATCAACTTTGTGGCTGTCCTCTGGACTTGCACCAACAGTTCCATGTCCTTATGCTGGGGGCACTGGAGCTGTGCTCAGCACTTCAGGTGGGGTCTCACAAGAGCAGAGTAGAGGGGGAGAATCACCTCCTTTGTCCTGATGGCCATGCTGCTTTTGGTGCTGCCCAGGATTCAGCTGGCTTGAAGTATTGCAACTCTGAAATTTTACAATTGAAACTTTTCAGCTCTGAAAAAGTGGCAGCCCACACTGTGTGGGATTCATTTGATTCATAGATATCTGCAGAGGAGATTCTATGTATGAGTTACTTGCCTTGACCCCTTTGTTAGCAACAGAGAGACATTCTCTTTCAAGCTGTGATCCATCCCATCATAAAGCAGATGTCAAAAACTGGTCAAATACGTTCTCCTTTGCTCTTGACCACTGAAGAAGCCAAGAGAAACAATCCCAGATACAGCCATGAGTTACTGCAGATGTCCAAATTTTTAGAGATTATACAGTCCTTACACCTATGCTAAAAAAATCAGAACAAGGACCACATTTTTTATTACATTAATGTTCAGGAAAAATGGATTCAGGAGAGCACTAAGCAATAAAACCCAAACAGAAAGTTTTCACCAATTAAATAGGGTCTTTAGAGGTTCATTTAGATGACAACAGCAATATGAGGACTGGAAGGAAAACTCTCTCAAACTTTCCAGAGAAGGTTAAGAGAAATAAAATATCATTAGTCTTGAGTCTTTTGGCAGTGGGAGGATCAACATCCTCCAAAATTGCCAAGAAAACAAGTGACAGAATTATTGCTGATCACTACCTACAGAGATTTAAAGACTTTCACAAGTCAGAGTTTGTAGGCAGCAGTAATATCTCCCATCAGAGCAGCTGAGAAATCACCATTGAGCAAAGTCATTGAGAAAACTACAAGATTTTAGGTACACAATTCTTTTCTCTAAAGCATTCTGCTTTTTCAAACAAAGATGGGTAACTTCTCAGCTAAATACAAAGGGAGAACACTTGCCTGGTTCCACAGTACCCACAAACAAAAGGCCATATTTTAATACACATTTAATTTACACTATTAAATAGCCTTCCTTGTATCAGTTTGTTATTTGTGGAATATGGTCCTATGTGAATATTAATTTCTTGCTGATAAATTACAACACTATTCTATCATATATGAAACTTTAGTCACATGAAAAGAACAAAAGCTTCACAAATGTGGTTAGGAACCAACACAGAAAAAACAGTACAGTAAATCAGCTGTTGGGGCAAACTGAAGAGTCATGTAACTCGGACACATCAGTGTCTTTGTGAAGGTATTTGTTATATTTTTCCCACACATTTTCTGTTCATATTTCCTCAATTTCCACTATCCTCCACTGACAGAGATGATTGAAACCTACATTACAACTTGGTAAGTATCTCTTTTAAAAAAAGTAACATGACAGAAACAAAGCCTTATACTTGACATCTAAATGCCTGTTGAGTCCAATTCTTGCAACTACTGTAAATTAATAAAAAAATGAATCTAGGCTTTTAAGTTATTTCTATGAAGCACAGGATTTCATTCTCTCTAGCCCAGCAAATTATTTCCTCTTGATAATACTTAAGGTATAATAAATATTTGGGAAAAATCAAACAGAATTTTTCCTACAGAAATCCAGGGGTACATGACCTTATTACCAATCCTAATTTGGCAGATGTGAACTGCCTGTGTTGTCATAAGATAAATACAAGGCATTTTTATATTTTCATTTGCTCTTTTCCATTCACCTAGAGGTCAGTAGCCTATAAAAGGAACGTGTATATCACAGTATCATCTACACCCTTTCTTGCATTACTTACAGCTGCAATTTTGTAATTTTATAAGTCAATTACTTTCCTATTGCTCTACAGATTCCCTGCCTTTCTGAATTATTCTTTATATAATTATAATAGTTAACTTAGAAACAAACTTATGTGCAGTAAGACATTAGTTGTCCCAAAGGTCTGGAAAAGAATCAGAGAAGAAGAACATAAAAGGAAAAGCAGTTAGGAATAGAAGGCCTTTTTCAAGTTTCGAGAATAATCTTTCTGGCCAAGGGTCCAGAAAAGGAAAAAAAAAAAAACGAAAGCATAAATTCTAGCACTGTGAATGTAAACACTAATAAAGATAGCAAAATATTGAAAACAGTTTGATAAAAGTATAAAAGCAATAACAAGGATGTTTGTCATAACAGAGAAGAAATTGTGTGAAACAACTTTTGAGGGCTGAGAAATTACTCAAATATGAATAGAGCTGTCAAGAGTCAAAATGCTATGGGAAACAATCTGGGTGAACTCTCTGTGTTGATGGCTGCTCTGGAAAAGGACACACAGGATCTTGTACAGGAACTTTTCTGTACAAGGAACAAGTTGTAGAAAGAAGTATCAAGAATGCTGATGAGGAGAGAATGCCATGGCAGTCTTGTAGGGAGCCTCTTCTAGAGGCTGGAGCTCTTCTGTTGGAATTATAAATCATCTGGAAAGAGGGGTGACAAAGTTGCAGATGATTCAAAATCATTCATGGTAGTAAATGTCTACAAGGAGTTATGAAAAGATCTCATGGTACTGAATGACTAAGAATAATATAGGAAATTCAATATCCATAAGCATCAAATAATGCACATAGGGGAAAACAATCATCAACTATGCATACACAGTGAGATGCTTTAATTTAGCTATTACTGCTCAGCAAAGAGATCCTCACTCATTGTGGGTATAAAAATTTAAGGTAATTAGTCAGAGGCAATAAAAAAAAGCCCAGCTAGATGGTTAGAAAATATTGGGAAAGGAATCAAAAACAAACCAGAAAGATCATTATGCCATTGTGAATCCCTGTGTGTCCCATGAGTCCTGCATGCTTCTGGTTCCTTCCATATCAGGAAAGACACAGCAGAAGAAGAGTGTGAAAATGGTGATCAGAAGAACAGAGAAAGGCTTCCTTCATGAACAGAGATTAAACAGACTCAACTCTGCTCAATCTGGGAAAGGAAAGCTTGAGACCAAGTCTGTAAAGTCACAGATACAGAGATGAAGAACTGGGAACAACTAGTTGTTGCCTCTCTCTATTATAGAAAAAAGTGCATAACCAGGCAACAAATCAAAAAGACATGATTTTTTCACATGGTAACTAAGTTGTAGAGCTCATTTCAAGGATATCATAGACTCTGTACATGAGTGTAAAAACAGGTCTGTGTAAGGGGAAAGATAGGGCTGGCATGACCGGCCCATAAAGTACGTAAGACTGCACAAAATGGGAGTGTGTGCTGAGTGTGTGTTGAGACGTACATACTCTAACACTGTCATATATTATTAAAAAACACATACTGGATAGAATCAACTGTGGCCTGACCCAGTATGAGGAGATGTGCAGAGTCCACTACATCCCAGAAGCTTTCCAGACTTTCACCATCTCTAATTAATATCAGTTGGAGCCTGTCTGGTAGATAGAAGTGTCTAGAACTAACTGTGGATTTCCCTATTTGAGAAACATCTTTAAGAAACAAGACTGGCTTTATGCACCGCATGGGATCACTTAGTAAGAATAAAGAAGACGTTTTTATGAAGAGAAAAATATGAACAGTGACTGTTACTGGCCTCATCTGGGGACTGGAGGGAGATTAGAAAATCTGAGAAATTTCAGAAAACAGACTTTTCTTTCGCTCTCTCAATAAACATCCACACTCTGTAAGGCAGTAAGTCCTGCTGTAAGTTATGTCCTACCTGTCTCTGGTAATAGATGCAAACATCTCTCCTTATGGTCTCTCTTAATGATGGACATTCTTCTTTGCAGACAACCATTTTGCTCATTTCTGTTTTTAGAGATGTTATAAATCTTATCTCATGCTTGGTGCTAAAACTGCTTGCAGCAGGA
Organism: Phainopepla nitens; assembly: GCA_013400175.1. Taxonomy (NCBI): domain Eukaryota; kingdom Metazoa; phylum Chordata; class Aves; order Passeriformes; family Bombycillidae; genus Phainopepla; species Phainopepla nitens. Next base: position 158,934 of record VXBQ01000185.1, read on the forward strand.
ATGGGAAAACAATGGTTGCAGAAAAGATTATGCTTCAAGAAATGAAACTAACAGAGTACCAAAGCCTTCTGTAGCAATAATTTTACTGTGTCCCAGTATTTGGGGTCTTTGTGCTGTGTTATTTCCCACATCTGGGCCTTGGCAGGTGGAGAGGTGCACTTAACTTCCTTCATCTCCGTGCCATTACACTGTATTTTTCACTGTTTGCACAGATGTAACTGTAAAAACCTTACTTGAATGGGAGCTGTGAGAGCTTGGGAAAACCCACCTGGAAAACCAGCTTGTTTTTTTTAATATATTTTGTTTAGAGTAGCTTACCAAACTTGTAGGCTTAGGGAGAACTTAAATAAGACCAATGTAGAGTTTTAAATGGGGGACAGTAGAGAGGTTCCTGAAGCAGAAGTACAAAACCATAGTAAAAAGAATAGATGGCCAAGAGTTAATGGGGAGTCAGAAGCAGATGGTGCCACTCATCATTGATTTTATAGATGAAGTGTATAAAGAGCATAGAATGAGACAGTGGAACCACCAAAATGTTGAGCAAGAATTTGTCTTATCATTCTACCCTCCTGCCAACCTGCTGAAACTGTGGGAAGAAGGACTCTGAAAAATGGCAGTCTGGGACTAAGGATTCGGTGAGACTCACAGATTCAACATGGACATTTTGTGTCTACTGATGACAAAAGAAAAGTGTCTCTTTATAGCAGCTAGCTGTGAAGGCACTGTGGCTTTACAGCAGCAGCAGGGCAAACGCTCCATGCCAAAGGGTTTTCAAAGTCCCCATGAAATTCTTCTCCTGTGGAGCAAGGCTGTACAGATGTGTTGTGGAAATGAAGGGTCTAAAAAGGGGCACAGAGAGTTGTTCCTGGCAATGATTCACTAGGAGGAAAGAGCAAAATTTCAATGTTTGGAATGGGTCAGCTTTTCTGTCTAATCAATGGGCACAGGAGCACCTCTGTCTTACTGTGTGTACAGAGCTACTGTTATAAGTTCAGCATGATTGGTCAGAAATATTGCAAAAAAATCTGTGAGAAGGTCATGGATTGAAGAGCGAAAACTTTTGCTTTTATTTCATTTGAAAAAGTAATATTCACAGCACCCTAGATGGTCCCATATTATTTTCATCTCCAGGAATCCTCTTGCTTCCCAAGAGCAAGGGAAAACACTTCAAAACTGAGCTGGATGCCAAATAATAAAGAATAGGAGGGAAAGTTTTCCAGTAACTTATAAATTTCTGAACACTTAAAACCAGAAGCACTAGTGCTTCCCACCTTCTTAGGAAAATAAGGTGCATTCTAGGATGCAATCTCTAAAGTATGAAAGTGTACCATTCGTTTCTGCAAAGGTCACTTTATTTGAAAATAAATCCCTTGTTTTAATTTGTGGAGGGTGTGACTATTCAGACAATTACTGGTGATGAAAATGGGAAACCTAAAGCCTCAGTAATTTAAGCCTTGGGGGAAGAACAAACTAAACTGGTACTATTTGCAGTACAGAATTAGCCAAACACAGGCGTGATATGCACTTACAGAAGGGCATCAATGTCGCAAAGAACTAAATGTTGATGAAAATAGGAAAAAGAATATTCAAAATATAAGGAAAGAGGATTTTTTTTCCATGATAAATGAATAGAACTGATCATATAGAGGATTTGTTGGGGTTTTATAATGCATGAAGTGTTTCATATTGTCCTTTGAGTAAATTATTCTTAGTTGGATGATTTCTTAAAGGTCTGAAAACAGAAAACAGGTTTGAAAACTCAATTTTCCACCCATGGTTTAAGTAAACGTTTTTTCAGGAGTAGCTCAGTTCCATATCTGACCACAGAGCAAAATAAAAAAAAAGAAACAACAAAGAAGATGTTCTTTAGAGGCCAAGTCCTGATGCAGTATAAATGGATAGCACTTCTCTGATTTTGATTTTACTAAACCACTTTGGACCTAGCTATCTGGGAAAATTTTCAATCTATCACGTACTTAGCCTGACTTGAAAAAGTAGGCAATCTTATTTTTCTTCCAACCCTATTTCTCTGAAGCATCAATATGTGGTTTTGCAAAAGGATATGAAAATTAAACCATGAGGTCACATCATCCTCTTCATAAATCTGCAACCTCCAAGGTCATGATCTGCCCTGGAATTATTTTTTTGGTTGGTGTCCTTTTTGGTAACAAACCCCCTGAATTCTTTGTATAATTTATGACTTGGCATACTTAGAATTTTGTTTCTTCTTTTGTAGGTTTATTGACCCATTTCCCAAAAGCATGGATTTGTCAGGCTCTGGCGTTGTCTGTAGTATGGAACTTAGAGCATTTGTTATTGGAGGTGGTTGCTTTTCTATCTATACCTTGCTGCATATCAGCATGTGAACACCCCACCATTTTCATCCAAAATAAAAGCAGGAACAGTAGAAAAGAACCAGAGGAGCTTGAGGCATGTCCGTAGCAAAGCTCAGAATTTGGGTAAAGAGATGAGTCTAAGCCAGATACAGCTTGTACTGTGTACATGTGATGCTCACAGAAGAGTTACAATGGACAAAGTGAATTTATTACTACTCTCCTGACAGTTGTCAAGAGCAAAACCTGTTTGGTGATATGAATCTGTCACTTACTTGTGTCATGGCAGAGAGATAGATATGAGCAGTTTCTTAGTGCATCTTGACTCTTCTTATTCTTAAGTTTTACAAGATAAGAATGGGACTTGGACCAAAATGGTCCGTGGCATCATGACTGGCTCTTTGCATTATTTCAGTAAAGAATAATTCCACTGCAGTCAACTGAATTACATACAAGGAAATATTGTCTGTGTTAACAGAGTCTAACTCATTCATTTCACTGGCATAATTCACATTTTCAGTGACATGATTTGGTAGAATCAGTTATAATGGGTATATTATAGCTAGTCTGGAGTACATACCAAATTTAATCCATGTGCTATTGAAAACACCTTACTGGGCATTAAGGAATGTATTTTGCTACAAAACATTTATAATAGAAATGAATAATTGGCAAACAAATCTGCTTTACTGTATCACTGAATGCAATACAATGTTATGCAATTTTTACCAGGAACAACTGTCCTCCTGCTACCATTAAGGGCATAAAATAATTTGGTATTCTCCTGAGAGAGTGACTCACCCATCAGAAACATTTCCTTTAACCTAATTTATCTGTCACTGTCAAAAATACATATTTTTAAAACTTTATTTCTAGAGAGTCATTAAGTGATTAAAACCAAATGAGAGGAAAGCAGACAGTTGGTAGCACAACATAAATCATAATCGAGAACATCCTGGTAGTATAACACCGCCAGACATTTTGAATGGCTTGCGAGGCACTGAAGAGTTCCACGGTAGTATGGCTTTTTAACATCCTGCTCAGTAGTTAAAGGGTATTCAGCCTGATCTGCTTTTGTTGATAGCTGATATTATTTGACATTTTAACAAGGTTCTGTATTTGCAGAAGCATCTTATGGCACCACTTTCAACATCAGAGTCTATCACAAAAAACATTTCAACTGTTTTGCAAACAAACTTTCTTCCAGTTAATAATTAAACAGAGGAACAGCTTGCAGTATATGCTTGGAACTAATTTTACTATATATAGTTGGAAATGACAAGAGCACATGAAGATATGACTGAAGCCTGGTAGCATTTAAATACTCAGTACTTCCTCTGTTACCTTGACTAGTGTAAAGTTGGTTCCCAAGGTAAAAACTAAGTGGTCTGCTGGCATATGGTATAACCTCCATTTGAGCGCTAAAAGCTGGATACTGTTTTTGCGAAACAGATGTTGTTGAGTGCAGCAATGCACAACTGACTCTATCTAACAGCTGGGAATCCTTCGTGACCCATATAGCTAGAAATAAACATGGTCCTATGCTTGGCAAAAGTGTAAGGAGGCAAATTTTCATTTGTTAAGGGCTTATCAAAATGAAGAATAAATGTTTTTAGCCATAAACTGATTTTATTCACAAGAGTAATCTTTCCAGCAGCTTATGCGATGGCCTCATAATATTACAGGCACCCTTTGCCAGATGAAGGCTGCAGTTGCACTGACATATAGTGCAGATGGAAAATAAACATCTGCCTCAATCAAGAGAGAAGACCAAAGACAAGGTTGACGAATATTATCTGGCATGACTATCTTTGCAGGAAAGCATATAAATGCTACAGGACCAAAACCACTGGCATCGTCTGGTGTTGTCCTTATGTGGTTACTGACCATGAAGAGAGATGATTAGTATGCACTCTCCAAGGAGGAGTAGTGCAGATGCTCAGGATGATATGATTCCAACTCACTAGTATGTGTTTTGCTATAGCCATACTATGCTAGCAGCAGAGCAGTTTGAAATATTTTTGTTCTCAGCATTTCAATGACATTTTGTATCCTCAAATGTACTTCTTTTTGGGGGGGTGTAAGGAAAGGGGATGTTTAGTAGCAATGATGTTGTTAAGCATAATTTAAATATTGATAAAGTGGCAATTTTCAGCAATTTTTTTGTTAAATATGTTTAGGAAAATAATACTTCTGTCCTGCTTTGAACACAGCACATTTAGAGAAAGAGTTAAATGTAAAGATCTTTCAATTGACAGCAGACTGTTTGACTTATTTCCATTTTACCTTCGAGAGAGAGAGTAGTACCCATTTAAGGTAACTCTATGTGTGTGCATGTAAGCACAAACCTACCAAGCCGATATGGGATTCCTTTGATTGTCTGATTCTGCCACAAAGGATTGCACACTGCAGGATGGCTGTAGCTTCACAGGTTTTGTTTTTCTAGGAGTGTTTCTTCGTCAGAGTAAAATAGGGATCTTACCAGTTTTTGGTCATTTTGACGGCATCTGATTTCATATCTAATTTTTGACAGTATAAGTTCAAACTGCCTGTAATTTGTTCCAGAATAGAGTTACCCAGGAGAGGCATATTAATGATTGTTCAGTCTTAATTAGTGGTTTTAATCTGGTAAGAATGACATGCATGATGCGTATTAGCTAAATTAGGGAAACTTATTAAAGACAGAAACAAATTTAGCATGAGGATGAAGGTGTAAATTTGAAAGTTGGAGATTTCAGATCTAAACAAATCCTGGCAAACTACCAGCAATGTGCCCAACAGAGTTAAAAAAACCCAACGGCCTCATGATATTGAAATATAAGTTTCCATTAAGCTCCAGAACTTTAAGAAGAATCACAGAAGAATCTTTGTTTTCTTTAAGAAAGAATAATTTACTTTGTAGGTATTACCTAAAAGGTGAGCTTTCGAAGTCCAAAAATAAGAAAGGAAGAGGAAACATAAAAGGAAAGGGAAAGGAAAAGGAAGAAAAGGAAAAGCAGCAAGCACGAACAGTCTCAGGGTGTTTATGACAGTCTTCTGGTTGTCTATTTGCTTTCTTATTCTTTTCTATTTTACAAATAGAACTTCTCCACTTCAGGGAATGTTCTTGGAATTTGACTCACAAAGTTTAATGGGTGCACCAAGCTGTACTCAAAATTATATTTCCCTGCCATGTGCCATACCAGATGTATCAACTGAATGGGTGCAACTACAAAAGAGATGACAGCAGCACCCTCTGTGCCTCACCTCCCCAGTGTATATCTGTCAGCAGGCAGGATGCAAACCCTAAAGCATTTGCAAATTTTGAGGGTTTCTTACCAGCAATTCTCAGATGCCAACCATAAGAAAAATGTGTAGGATAGGTTAAAATTGGCAAAGCCTCAGTTTCAGTTTGGGATATTCAAGAGGATCTGGACAGTTTTCCCAGGTCTTTGTTTTGTTTTGGGTTTTTTCCTTGTTTGTTTGTTTTTGCTTTTTTTTAACAAGGTTGCCTCCCACCTCTTGCCTGCTTCGAACAGCAGTATGTTTCCTTTAGGCAGTTTTCTTCCCTTATGTGCTGTTTTTATTTCATAAACTAGTTCTCAGACTTGTCTTTCCAACTGTAGCCCCAGCAGACATCCTCTCTAATGCTCTAGTCTTAAAAAATTAATTTGAAGTAATAGACTAAAACAAGCTTGTTAAGGATGGTGTTAGCTGAGCCAATCACTAAAAGCTCTAGTTTTCAAGAACATATACACATCTATATGCGTGTATGGCACAGGGACAATAGCAAAGTGACTTTCTCTGAACGTGCATGAAGCTTCACAGACTATGGCAGACTCCAAAATGGACTACAATAACATAACAGTGCCCTGAATATCACCCAAACGCTCCACAAATCATCATTTTTGATGACAACTGTTTGCAACAATAAAATTCTGAATATATGTGACGATGAGACAAAAGAAAACTCGTGTAATCAAGTGAAGGAAATGGAAAGGTGGGGGTAACAGCAACATCACCAGTGAGGGCAGAACAGCTCTGGTGACTTCTCTAGATATGAACAAGACATGACTTTCTGGATCACCACCCAAAATAGCCCTAAACTTGTTCAAGCACCAAATGTCATGGAATGATCTCTAAACTATTTCAGTCACCTTGCCATTTGGCACTTGCTGCAGTTAAAGCACTTACCGCAATACTTTCTTAGCTTTTTTCAAACTTCTTCATTATGTGTTGGATTTCAGTGGTTTTATCATTCCAGTCCCAGATGAGATTTTCTTTCTGACACATAGTCTGAGAATTGACAGACTTAAATGGCACAACCAACCTTCTATATGCATCAGTACAAAGTGCTGCTTGGCAAGTGATGTTAGGATATGATCTTTCCTACTTACTCAGATAAAACTTGGAGTGTGGACTACAGAATTCAATCTTTGTACAATTAATGCAGAAGAAGAAAAGGATTATAATGCTTCATATGTTTTTTCAATTATGTGGGTTTTGGGGTATTTTAAAGTAGCTGTATGACAGCTAGAAAAATGAGTGGAAATTTCACTACAATTTTGCCCAGTCCTGATGTTTTCTGAATAATTTTGTTCTGTCAATTTTTTTGTTTGTTTTTATCTTCTACATTCCATAGGCTTTCTGTTTGATACTAAATAGCAGCACTAAAAAAAGTGGTGAGATGCTGATAGAGTGAGATGACAGATTTTTGTCATTCCTAACATGTTAGTCATTTGTTTGGCCTAGAATTTCTGCCTAGGATACCAGTATGTTCAATGATTGTGGATTTCTCACGTGACATAGCCTCCATCAGAAATCTCTGTGTTTCATGCCATCACCTGCAATATCTGTGTTTTCTATCAAAAAGCAGGCATTCAGTATTAACCATAGCTATTCCATAACATTAACAGCCTTGTTTTTTATGGGGCTGAATATGAATTATATATTTAGAACTACTCTGTATATTTACAGTTTGCACATAATTTTTACTTTTTAAATATTTTTGAGCAACCTAAAAGCTGGTTTCATTTTCTCAATGCTACTGTAACTTATTCCTTGATTTTAAACTAAAATGATAATTTAGTTATTATGGTCATTATACCCCTGTATACTCACTGGAAAGATAAATGTTTCCAAAGGACACTACACCTTCTAAACAATGTTTTGCAGATGAGAGAATGTGCTATGTTCAGGTTCAGCTGGCTTAGACTGGAAAATTACTGTTTAGGCAGCTTGAATACACCCAGAGAGATAAGTGTGGGGCTGAACACAGCATACTACAACGCATCACATGTGGAAGACACTGTCCTGGTTCCTCATATCCTCCTACATTGGTAACAAGGCAGTTTGTCTTGGCATTTAAACATGGAAATGAGAAAGGATTATTTCTTTATTAGGTGTTTCAAATGTGTGTGTATACATAGGCACAATAGGTGTAAAATGAAAAAAAACCAAACAACAAAACCCTGAGTGGTCTTCCTAGGACTATGTTTGTTTTGTTTTTTTTTTTACCTGAGACTGCTTAATCCCATTTTGAGCATAAAAATTGAACCTAGGAAAAGCTTCGAATTATTACAATCGCAAAAGGGAGTGTTCCCAACTCTGCCTGTGCCTTACTGTGCTTGGTGCAGCACTCCCAGAGGAGCAAAGTGGGCCCAGCGTGCTCCCTTACGCAAACATCCCGAGGCCATTTTCACAAACTTTGTCTCCTGCACCCAAAACAAGGACTTTTCCCTTCACAGGAGGAAAGGCATGGACATGCACTGGAACATCACCACCACCTAAGCTTTTTCACACAGCTTGTTCAAGCAGGTAACTGCCCACACTCAAGCCTTGTCCTGCAATACAGGTATTGCTGCCTGGATTTTAAAGATAAAAACCCTGAGGCAGAGGAGTGACAAGCTGCTTGAAACAATGTGCTGAGCTAGTGACAAAGCAGGTTTAGGAGGTCCATTCTGCAGTGCCATAGCCCTAAAGATTATGGCTTCCCTGGTTCCTACAAAGCCATGGTTTGTTAATTATGTTATTTTTGCCAAATCATGTTCATAGAAGCTAAAATGTCTCTGCCTTACAACTATTATAATATAAATATATATACATATATGAATGCCTGAACACAGGGGAGCTAGTTCTACAGGCTATTTTGATTTCTCTGAAATAAAAATAAAAATAAAATAATTTCAGGGCTGTATCAGAAATTCCTTTCACAAGAAGAAAAGGAATAAATCCAATAGTAACACATAGAAATACTGGCTTAATTTTAGAAGAATAGTAATATTTCTCTGAAAGTAACACCTGATTCAGCAAACTTATTGAATAAGGTCCATTATGTCTGCTTGAAAAAGCTGTAAGTTGAGATTTTAAGTTAATCAGATTTTAGAACTGCACTAAATTCTTACCATTAAACTACCTCACCTTCATTGAATCCTGAATTCTCATTACAACTAATCATATTTCCATGCAAAGTAAAAATAATTCAGGTACTTGAAACTCGGGTATATTCTGCTCTCAATAACCATGTACATCTCCTACTAGCAGTAATGGTAGTTAGACACAAATTGGGAAATATATATATACATATATACATATCTCTCAGGTTGGCAGGTACAGTGATTATATTTGTAAGAAGAAGAAACAGTAAAGATATCTATATATTCCAAACACCAGTTTATCTTCATGGTGGAGGTTTTAGACAGAGTATTTATTTATGTGCGGCAATTGGCAGCACAGCTTTGCAGGGGATGGGATTTATCTCATTTAACCTTAGCCACCAAAAGTTAGATTCTGTATCTAAGCTAGCTGTATAGAAATGTCTCTTTCTTTTCACCATCTTGGGAGCTGAGACAGTGGTTTTAGAAGGGGTTTAGGATCTCTCTCTCTCTTAAAAACATCTTAAAATTTGAAATAAAAATTAGATGAAGCACCTGCTGGCCTACATATCCTTTAAAAATGTAACAGTTTTTACATAGGTGCATCTTCATGTGAAGTAATGGAAATAAAAAATGGAGGCAGTCTCCAATTTCCAAGTAAAAAATAAGAATTTGTTTGTCTTTTTTTCTACTTATTTCACCCATTTCTGAAGACTGATAAAGGAGAGAAAGGTATATCACTTGGCAGAGTCAAAACATGAGATGTATAGCACTAATATGTGTCTTTGCAGCTGTGGAATCTCATTTCCAAGGTTTACTGTCAAGCAGAGTTGGTCAAACAATTACTTGAATGTAGGATTTATTATTAGTCTCCTTTCTGAGAACCAAGTTGCTTCAGTCACCTTAGGTGGTATCAAAAGGAAGTCAGATACAACATTCTCAGCTGCCTATAGCTCGTTTCCTTCATTTGTTGCATATGACTGGTCAGTGAAACTATTCCTAAAGGAGGGATTCTTGGAGCTAACCATCAAATTTGTTGAATTTCAAATACATAATCTCAATTTCAGAATGAATTTACATTTCTACCTAATGTATTTCTGATTTTTTCTTCTTGTTTCCCACTAAAGTCTGAAGCTTGGTCCTGAAATGGGGTACATAATTTATCTTCTGAATGTATCTCATCATCTGCTTAAGACTTCCCAATGTTTTTATTTGTTTATTTTGAGTGTTGATTTTTCTCAGTTATATTTAGGTTAGTCCAGGATTTATTTGAGCAGTTAATTTCAGCTGTCTCTAAAGAATTTATATCCACATGATGATCTCATGTTTAATATTCTTTGGGAAATTCAAACTTGGCAAATGGGTTTTTAGTGGCTTCAGCAAGGCTACCACACCAAAACCCACCTTGGCATTATAGGGTGCTTTCAGGGTGGTACTCAGAAGGGAAGTTAAGACCAACTCTCAGCTGCTGTAGTCTATCCTGCTGTAAACAGAGCTGCACTGTGTAGTCTTACAAATTCTGTGGTGGAGTTGACATGTTTATTTTTTTGGCTAAAAGGAAACATTTTTACCGCTGAAATGGAGCCTTCCTGTCCTGCAGCATGGCTGAAAAGAAAGCCAAGCTGGTTAAAACCAAAACAACACAATGAAACCAAACAGTGTGCAGCTGACTCCTCAGGAATATCCCTGCAAGGCAGACAAATGGATACATTTATTTCCCAGATTCGTTTGCTAATGTAAACATCCCAGCGCAAGCATTAGTCCTTCAAATCTTTATATAGTTCTGGGGCAGTCTTGTGAGGAGTTTAATTTCATTAAAACAAATTAGTCACCTGAGGTTGCACTAACTGTAGGTATATTCTTGTTTCAAAATATTTCATGACACAGTGCCAAAGAAATCATTCTTCAGACAAATCCTCAATAGCTAAGCATCACTTTTCTAGATGAGTAAACTGGGCATAGTACACAAACAAAAGCTTGACTTCCTTTTAAGTTTGCCCCTCTATTGACCAAATAAAACAGGTAGAACTTCCATATTTTTGAAAGCTTTTGAAGTAGAAGATGAAATAATTGTATGCTGCTCAGCAGGAGATAACACCATGTTTATCAATTTAAAAAGAGGAAACAGGGCATTTTACCCTGCTATTTACACTCTAACTTGCATGTCTGGCAGCAAGTACCCTCAGTGCGAGGTGTCACATCCACTGGAGTCAGAGGCAGTGGCTGCATTGCTCAGCAGGGCATGGGCCAGAGCACCACCAAGGACACAGCACCCTTCCCACCTCCCTGCACCACCCTGGGCTGCCTGTTGCCCCTCTTCAGTCGTTACTTCCCATGGTGTTGGCTCTTTCAACAACCCCAGCCCAGCTTCCCTGCCCAAATTCAGCAAGGTGCTGTCACTGGAAGGCATTGTGGGTACAGGCTGGTGGCTGGGACAGCTTCACAAAGGCACTTCATGCTGCAGGCAGGAGGCACATGGCTTCTCTGAATGGGGGGAGGTGGAATCAGGCTATCTCTCCACAAGCACTGAAGCTCATGGAATGCCCATGCCACAGCCTGGGCTTGTGTCCATATGCTCATTATGATATAACTATAGCAAATCAAACCCTAGTCCCTCTAGAAAACATGTTAGAGAGGCTTAGAAATCTCCATATAAAACCCCATCAGACTTTTAGTCATACCTTTTTGATGTAACATCCTTAAGCAATGGGATGCTGAGGGGCATGATGGTTTTGCCACCTCTGTGTGAGTGGGAAGGGCAGTTGAGACCACCAGTGAAATTTTGACTGCCCACATTCCCCATACTGGCAGAGCAGAGCACTTTGGCCTTTGTCTCTAATTAGGTTCTGGTGCCTTAATTTGGACAGTCTTTGTGGGTGAATAAATCCTTCCCTGATATATCTTTAACTCTGCATTGTTTGCTGTACGTAGGTGAGACATTGCCTACACTTTACCTTTTTTTTCATGATGTTTTATGGCCTGTAACACTGCAGACTCTGAGATGTTGCATGGTACAGCCTAAACTTCTGCTTTCTGTCCTCGACACAAAGCTAACTGCATTCCTCAGTGAGGATGCAGCACGCACACAGACAGAGGCACAATTTCCTCTGACATGAGAACAACCAATTTTATTATAAAGTACATAGATCAGAAAAAAGAAACCAAAACAATTTATTTTATGCCCTCTTTTTGTGAATTAGACTATTCATGTTGTGAATTTGTGAAATTTTCCAGGGATTAAATTGTACAGGGATTCAATATGGATAAACTCTTTGACTTACACCAGGAGTGTCAGATCTCAGTCTTCGTTAAAGTGGGTTTTGATAAATCTACCGCACAATCTTTGTGCTTCATTTCAAAACCTTGCAGAATGTCTTACTCTGCCTTGATTAATAAGGTGTAAACAATGTTTAAATAGGTGGGCAAAAAAAGCAAGCCAGTGACTAAAAACCAGGCTCCAGCAGAAGGACGAGGGAGCGCAGAAGTTTAGCCAGCTGTTTCCATGAAATGCAGAAAGAAGGCAGAATGCCACTTGACAATTTTTAATTCTTCTGGAAGAAACAGTTGGAGATCATATGCTCTCTAGCAGTTAGAATACCAAAATAAGTACTCCTTTTGCCAGCAGCAGTAGGAAAACACGTTTTTGTCCCTTCTGTACTTTGTGCCATGTTTCCTAGAAATCACATACTGGTATCACAGCCGTGTTCAACCTGTGAGAACACTATTGAGCTAAAATTTGATGGTACTGCTGTCTCATGGGACAAGATCTCCTTGTATCATCTANCTTTTCATATGCCTGAAATCCTTTGGAGAAAACAGTTCTTCAGAAGTGCTTTTTTGAGTTCTGAGGGTTAGTCACGTCTGGCAAGGATGGGGAACCAAACGTGGTGTTTTCATCAGTAAAAGGGAAACAGACTAGCTTGGGTTCTTGGAAATTCCCAAGCATTCCCCCAGCAAATGACTGAGCTGGAGAGCCACAGAAATCCTCAGTGCATGCCACCAGAGTTGGAAAGCTGGAAACTTCATCACAGCTTCCTTTGTTATATGTTAGTCACATGAGAGAAATCATGCCAGAGGAGTGAAGTCATATTTCTCAGTTGCCCTTAATAATGTCACCTATGACTAGGACCAAAAACCTGGCTCTGGAGAAGCCTTTCCTACTTTTCTTCAGAGACAGAAAAGGCAAGTGAGCTGAGGATAGAGGCAGAAAGACTGCTTTGATTTGCAGGAACCACACGAAAAACGCAGATATTTTTCATCACTGTCTGCTGGGTCCCTGTAATTATGGTAAACAGTGGTTTGCTATATGAATATTTCTGAAATTCCCCTCCTTTTTCAGACCTACTTCATTCTGCTTCAGTGGGGGCAGTAAATTGCAGCCTACCTAAAGGAAAAACAAGTAAAATTGTACACTCTCTGATTATGGAAAATTAGAAATAAGGACATTTTTGGCAACATTAATCAAACAGTGTTTTGATATATCTTTTTGTTCATTCAGAGGCTGACTTCATCATCTGACTCATGCCCTGATTGCTGCTAACAATTGCTGAAGCCCTTTTAGGACTCAGGATATTAGCTAAGGCAGAGAGGCATTCTAAGCATTACAGGGGGCTGCTTAGGTGGGACAGCTGATTGAGCCTAGAGGACCACGTGGGAGCATGGCAAATCTTCTAGCACAAAGAGAACTTGCCTAGTCTAAAAACTGGTCTCAGAAAATGCAGACATTCTCAAGGCCATACAGCAGAAAATCAGCAGGGTGGAGGGGAGTTCTGGAAAGTTTACAAAGCTGTGTGCTAACAAGTGTAATTTCCCACCACCCCTGGTGAAGGCTGGTATGAAAAGTATCTGCTTTCAAAAGATGCTTGCCATCAGGTAATGTTTTCTTTACGCTTCCAGCCATTTGGTTCTTCTTGACATTCCTCATGAGATGATATTTTAGGGTTAACAACAAAGAACAACCTCTAACTGAAAGCATCTGTGAAAATGGACACAGTCTGCAAATACTGCATGATAAACAATGGCTGATTTGTACCACCAAACTTAAATAAAAGTCATGGGGAGGCACTTGCTTTAGTGCTTTAAGTCACAATATGAATTGTCCTGGTTCCCTGTCAAACAGTTTGCTAAATGATGCTAATAGTATGTGGCCTATTTGATACTATCACATTTAACTGTAAATGGATCAAAAGCGAGCATTTATTGTTTTGAAATCCATATTCTGGGGGTGGCTTGTTTTGTTTGTTGTTGTTGTTACTATTCCACAGACTAAAGAATTAAAGAAGCAATCTCCTTTAATATAGTAACTCCCCTAATTCTCACATCCCTCCCACCACTGCCTCCAGTTTTTCCTAATTTCCATGCCATAATCCTAGGCCAATTACCTCAAATGGCCACATTAGTTCCTTGAATAAGTCTTTTCTTTATTAAGCAGCTTTTGACAGAATGAAAAAAAAAAGCAATATTGAGGAATGTCACTATAACAATGTAAATTGTATGCCCACATTTTTTATTAATAAGGTTGGACTCTCTGAGGGACTAAGTTACATTGTTTTATGGGATTAAATTATTAGACCTGGAACTGAGAAGGGCCTTGTCCTATTGTTGAAGAGGCTGCTGGGGAGCATGGAACTGCAGGGAGCATTGGCGAGTCATGGTGAGATCTTATTTCTCCACAGAGAACTAATATCCCAGCTGCTCCAAATGCACCTGAATGGGTACTAGAGAGCTGAGGAAGCTAACTTGTGGCAGATGGGACCAGACCAAATGGTCAGTGAAATGAGCACATTCAACTAATGCACTAACCATCTCTAAACTGTTCTCCATCAATAATTTAGGGCCTTATGTCATAGTTTGTTAAAAATTATCTTTGATTAGTTATGTTATTAATACAATATGCACATTACAATAGTGTCACATTTTCTATCCATCAGAGTCAGAATAAGTCAATATGAGTGCATCAATAATTTATATTGGGTATACTAGTCAATTTTCTGCATGCAATAACATTGCCTGCTGGCAATTACTGAATGCAACTGGTGCTTTTACCTCTATGTTTTTAATTAGGTCATATTCATTTTACAAAATATGTGCAATACTGGATTATTTAGGGGCTGATGATGATTTTTAACAGTGGAAGTGGTTTTTTTTATGTAAAACTCAAAGCAAAATGAAAGAGAATATGCATTTGAGAAATAAAAGCAGACTATTCATGACTTCCTGCACTTCGCTTCCATAAAATCTAGCAAGGAGCAAACCCCTCTGTTGTTTTTCTGGTACAAGTGTAAATAGAAAGCAATATCCTTCATTTAAATGCATTTACAGTATCACAGAACTGAATCTGAACCAGTGGTTTTTGACTCTTACATATTTAGTTTAATGTAAAATAGCAGCCCACTGAAAACCTTATTTGCATGACAGCCTCAGGGGAAAAAATGGTTACAACTTCTTTAGGGTTTCTAAATATCTTTCTTGGGGATTTGGGGTTTTTTTCATCAGTAAGGAAGTAGCTAGTATCTGTGGAAATCTACCTTTAAGGAATTAGCCCCCTCAACTGGAAAGGTCAAATCACTCTGTAAACCTGTATTGCAATGTGTAGAGTAAATATGTTTATTCTGCTCCATCTAGAGCTGAGTGTACTGCTGTCTGTGTCAATGCTTGGATAATCTAAGATTTATATTTTTAAAAACAAATATTCTTTACTTGTTATTCAACAAGTTGTGGAAACCTTATTCCTGAAGGCAAGTTGTGTGTGTTGATAAGCTCAGGCATTTTGTCTTCATGACAATTTTTCCTTAGTTTTGGATGCTTCTGTAGGGCTTTTCCCTTTTTCCACTCACACAGACTTTGACTTTTAGAAACTAGAAGCACTTTACATGGATTACAGTGGCAAAGTACTTGTGTGGTTCCATGTATTATATACTAAATGTGCAGTTCAATAAAATAGAAATCTGCCAGAACCAAATTCTTTCCTCTGCTTTTCCTTTTACTTTTTCCTTAGAAAAAAGCAAGGGATGGATTGTAGAGGCAGAAGACACAAAGTCCAGCAGAACTGCTGCAAATCAGCAGGTTTGCCTGGTAGCATTACTCATGGAATATTGAGAATTCTGTCTTGTAAGGCAGTGAAAGAGTCTTCAGAAGCAACTCCTCTGGACATACACAAGTAGTATTACTTGATCTGCTACTTTTGTCTTTAAAATAGAAATATAGGCTCAGTTATTGTATTTCTTTTACCAAAAGAAAACAGGTACTGATGAAGGAAAAAAAAGAGGAAGCAGTTAACACTCTTCTCTTAAATGAGATAAGTTAAACTTACTGAAGAACTCTCTTAGGTTAGCTACTGAAACTAGTTTCTGGTCATTTCTCTCTCAATATACCTCTGTAGCAGGTAGCTCAGCAGCTCAATCCTTTACCTGTAGCATGGACACAACTAAGGAAATAATTTAAAGTTTTTATTGAATAAAGAAGGTTTTTCAATCATAACAGAAATCCTCTGAAGTCACAGCCTATACCCCAGTGCTAAGGGATCTACATGTCACTGCAGCAGCTCTGAGCTGCCTCGGGATCCGCTCTGGTTACAGCTGCCTTCTGCTGCTGGAGCATTAGACATGCTTTAAGTGGGGTTAAGGTGCTTGGCCCCCAATGCTTCCCACCTGCTCCCTGAACACTTTGTTCTCACACCATCAGCCCTATGCTTGCTGCTCTTGTTGTGCTCTTTTCACTCTGAATGGTCTTCATCCTCACAGCCACGAAACATGACAGAGTTCAGGATACCAGCTGACACTTGCAAGCCATGGAGCTTTGGTAACTCAGCTTAAGGAGCTTGTTCTTGCTCTCTCTTTTACTGCTGGGATATGAAGCTTCCCAGAAGTCATCTCCTTTGTCTTTCTTGTGTCAGGTGTGACCTGAATTTCATACAAGCCTCTGTAACCTGGTTTACGTGTTAGAATTCCCCAACTTAGGAGGATTGCATCAATAGCATATGCTATCATCATCATGTCCATCAAAAGCAACATGTATTTCCCTATAAAGGTAGACAAGTGGTGTGCAGCAGAGATGTGCAATGCAGCACCTCTCTGAGTGTAGGAGCCCTTTAGTCCCATGCTGATTGCTCTGACTACTTCATTTCCCTTGTACCAGAATCATCCAGTAAATGAGTTGGAGGCCTTGTGGCATGAACACCAAGAAAGAAAAAGGGACTGTTACTCTCTATATCAGACTAGTATCATACATCATACTAAACTTCCATTTTTGCAGAAAAAACATACTGCTTAAAAATATTTAAGCAGTTAAAGCTTTATGACAGTCAATTTTCATTTCTGTGGATTACAAATGCAAAAATGAAAGAAAACAGAATTAACCCTAAAATAAATGTTGAAGTTTAAGGATTTTTAAAACTCTTAATTATAACAAAGCTATTATAATTTAGGAAGTAAAAAGAGAAAGCTGAATCCAACAAATGGTTGTAGATCAAATTTCTGTAATAAAAATTTTACATCATCATCCTGTTATAGTCATCATAATGAAAAGCCACTTAAATTGCAAAAAAATATCCACTCAGGTTCAAATTCTGGCTAAAAATCAGAGTATTCCTGTTCTTCTGTACATTTCTATTGGTCACCAGACAACCTGAGACCAATCTTTCCAAGGCAGAGTATGAGTATTTTGAACACAGTGGAACAATCACCTTGGTCACAAACTCAGGATAGGGGCACATGCTCTGAAGCCCACTCTGAAACTTGCACTGCAGGGAAGAAGAAATGTCCTATGAAGTAAATTATGTAGAGCAGAAATCTGTACCTCTCCATTGCCCCTATAAAAGCAGATGGCTTCGTTGTTTGAAGTAGATGCCAGTTGTATTAATAATCTCAGAATTAACCTAATTAATTTATGATTACAGAATCAAGAGTTCCCATAGCAAAGGGAAATCAGGTCTTCAGTTGAAAACAGACATTTCTATTATTTCTGCTTATGTGCAGAGTGTACAATGCCAGTTCTGGATCTTAATCAACAAGTATCAAACACTGTTATTTCATCAGGATTTTACATTTAATGGACTATGCAAAGCTGGACAACCACAGAGATAACTGTAATGAAAATGCATTCTTAAAGTAACTCCTCAGCATATACTACAAAAAATCACAGGGAGTATCAGAATATTTTAAATTATTTAGTTAAGTGATCTCAATTCATAAGCATACTATTCCTCCCTTCCACAATGATGCTTCCTCTAAACATCTGCTGGTATGAACCACACTATAAAGAGGAGCTATCAACAGAAGGGAATTTTAATAAACACTGTTCTTTGTTCCCTGTATTTTAATGACTGATATAATTAGAATGAAGGTTAAGGGAATATTTGTTTTCCTTCCCCTCAGGGCTACTTTGAAACAGTTTGACTTGCAAACAGCATTTCAAACTCTTGCAGCTATAATGCTTAAGCATTCTGGTGTTGTACAAGGGGAAAAAAAAAGAAAAAGAAATGCTTACACAGCAAGAGCGTCACCCAAACTCTTTGAATATAGCAGAGGAATACATGGAAACTAGCATTCCCACACTCTGTGGGCACAATGTCCCCTACACATCCAGCACGGTAAATCTCTCTTCCACAATTCAGGAAATGATGATACATGTTCCAGAAATATTGATGCTTGGTAGCTTAGGTTTTTCAGGAATTTCATAGTTAGATATGGGCTGTGTGTCAATACTCACAGTCACTTCCATTAGTAATTAAAATATGATAGTACACCTAACAGCTAAAAGTAGACATCATCTTCCACTAATTCAGACAAACTGACATTAGAAAATGTGAAAATATTTTTTCTAGACTTCATCATGAGCAGGTCAGAGAATGCACATTCCTTTACAACAGCCATCTTCATGATAGATTCAGCTCTTAATTCAAGCTTGATACAGGAGAAGTGTGGATTCACAACCACCTGTCAAATTAGTCATAATATAGATTTCATTTTGTTCATATATTTTATGAAGGTCTGTGGCAGCTGGGGGAGGCTAGATGATGCCTGACTTAGCAAGCTGGATGCATAGACAGAGTTTGATCTGTCATAAAACCTGCTGTACAAAGACAACTCTTCAAAAAATTTTTGGAGATTTTGAACTGGTTGAATCATTTCATATTATGTCAGCACATCTAATTATAGAGCACCCAAAGTTTGCATTCAGTCAAGACCCAAATCCTTAGGCATTCCAAAAGTTGTAAATAACTATCAATCTGTAAAGAATCTGGAACTGGATCCAGCGTCATATCTAAATTTTGGTCCCTGGCCTGCACATTCAGAAGTCTAGGTTTTTCTCTTTTCTGGCTGAGATTTTCACCATGAAGATATGGAGAGCTTCACACTTTTCTAAATGTTTTGGAGGCAGAGCTATCCTTTGGCCCTACCAAGTATTTATACCGAAGTATATCCAGAAACTGCTGGTACCTATGTAGGTTAATAACAGTGTCTAATTCTAAACCTTTCAGGAGCCCTTAGATGAATCTTGCATGCCAGATAGAGTTAGTGGGAACAGAGAAGAACAGATATTTCTGGAGTGGATAGTGCAAGCAAGATCTACTGGTAGTTGTTAGACAGTTTGTCAGTAAGATCATCAAGGAGGAAAATAACCCTGTAAACTGAGGGGTAATTTTGAGAACCAAATCCACTATAAAGCAACTTGAATCAGCTGGCCAAGATGCATAATAAGTAAATACTTTTCCAAGGCGTTACAATTACCATAAGCCAAATAACAGAAGTACAGAAACACATCTTGTAGCACTGGGAACAAATGTAGCAGGATGCTCTGCCCTGGAATGTGGACAAGCAACTCAGACAATGTCCTGTTTCCCCTTGGAATGCGTGGAGATTCCTTCCTTGGGTGGGGGATACTCCACAAGCACACTCCTTGAGGTTAAGAAAAAGATATCTGCCCACTAGCATTGGCATGGAGAGTTACATCAATCCCTACTTAAAATTTGTTTCTTTTTGCTAGCTTTAATATAATTGCTGTAATACAGTGCAATATACTATCCTATCCTATACATTATTAGTAGTTTTAAGTTTTATACTGTGCAGTAAATAATCCTGATTAAGATATTTGGTCTAATCATTTGCCATAATTAACAATTCCTTTTACATAAATATATATGATTTGCCATCTGTAATCCTGCAGAACATGGGTACTTAAACCCTTGGCAATGTTTGGGGCGAAGATTAGATCCAGTTGCCCCCAGACTCCTCTCTGAGAAGGAATTTAGAAAGCAAGGGGATCCCCTCTGCACCTCATGGCTCAGTGGCTGGGCTTCTCTAACAAACTTTGTCTGAAGCTCCCGCTCCCACACCCATGACAAGAAGTCAATTTATTGTAATCATTATAAAGGAGATGACAGGCTCCCACCTCCAGTAGGAGAGGAGGCAAGGATTTGGGAACGTGAGTATATCATATTCACTACAGAAGGCTGGAGATGTTGAGGTGGGAATGCTGTTATAAATAGACTAGACAGGAGGGCAGGTGATGCCAGGAAGAATGTTGCTAACAGTTTTCTTCACATACTAGGAATTTTGAGTAATTTGATAATTGAGCTGAATATAGTTGACTCCTTCCCATCCACACTGAGGGATCAAGCCCAGTGCCTTGCACTGGTGGTTGGCTGTTCCATAGAAAAAACTAAATGTATAGTGTACGTATAGATAGATCATCATGGAACATTTTCTTCACCACATCATCTTGATTCATATTGTCAGAGTTCCACTGCCTAGGCTTACTTCTATGAAATTATATGCATGAGATGAACAGACATTTTTGTTGTTACAATACTTAATCTGTAGAAATAAGAATCATCATATTTTAGCTCAGTCCTGGGTTTTGTAGTCAGGCAGTATACTGTACTTCACCTGATATACAGAACACAAACGAAAAGAATACAAGTGCACACAAAAAAAAGCAGATACAATCATTTTTGCAAGGAAAAGAAAAAAAAGCAGTCCCCGGATTTTAGTGGCTCATATACTACTACAATATTACATAAGATAACCTGGAACCCTCCAACCTTTTCAGAGACCTCCAATCTTTGCTGTTTGATACATGTCTATAAGGTGTATTTTAACTAAATATCAAGAAACAGGTATAGAGATGAGTCAGGTTTGTTTGGTTTTTTTTTTACTGAGGCAGTATTCAATGCATCAGTGCCAAATGTGAATTGCTTTTGTTTCTATTTGGTACAAAAAATATTGTTCAGGAAAAGGCTTGCTATGAACACTCCTAATCTAAAGTCATGCCCTTTATGTGTAATAAACATTTATATTTGAGTTTTGGGGTGAGGAGCAACATTTATTACTGAGAAATATAAAACAGCATGTACAAGTTACTTCATAAAGGTGCTCTGAGAGCATGATGAAATCAGAGCCTTTATTAGTTACAGTACAAATCTGATGTGGTTTTCCTGCTTGTTTTTAATAGAAGTACTTCAGCTGCCCACCTCATTCTCCATTTTAACCCATTTTTCTTTCATATTTAAGCAATCTATGGTTTATGTTTTTAATCAGATATAAATTAGCAGCGTCAAAAGAACAATCAAAAATTTCTCCCTGACGTCAAGAGCAAAGTGACTGCTGTCTGAAGTAAGCAAAATTAACTCCAAGATAGCATCAAGGAAATGGCAACTTTTCTCAACAT
Source organism: Phainopepla nitens (assembly GCA_013400175.1). Classification (NCBI taxonomy): domain Eukaryota; kingdom Metazoa; phylum Chordata; class Aves; order Passeriformes; family Bombycillidae; genus Phainopepla; species Phainopepla nitens. The sequence goes on from VXBQ01000185.1 coordinate 180,289, forward strand.
TTCCCCGCAGCCAAATCTGCTGGAGCACCACTGAGATTAGGGTCTGGGGCCACCTGACAGCCCAGCTCTGCTCACGGTGCCTGGGTGAAGCCGCTCTGGTGTGCAGCATGCAGCTGCGCTCACTTGGGGAAAGTGGAACCCAAATAATAAATAAATACTGGCAATGCCAGGAGGGGCTCCAAAGAAACAGCATCCCCATGTTCAGCTGCCAGCTGCACAAGGCTCATGTGCCATGTGCTTGAGCCTCTGTGGCAAGAGGTCTTTCCCTTCCAGCAGATGGTTGTTGCTCGGGTCAAACCCTGTCATGGTGCCTGTGCTGCAAAGTCCCTTCAAATTTACAGGAAATTAACAAAACCAGACATAAACATAAGAGAATTAAATGACTGAGTTTAACTTGCTGGGTTTAGATTGCACTTGCCCTCCTGGCACAGATTTCACTGTTTCCTCTCTGAGAACAAAAGCAGCATTTTGCAGGATCCTTTCTTTTCCAATCTGCCTGAACCCTTTGCAAAGCATGCCCTCCAGAAACATGAAGGTTTCTCCAACTTCACCCCATCCTGCTCGTGATCACACTTTCCTTGGTCCTACAAAAATCTGCCCAAAATTCTATTGCAGGAACAAACCTGAACTTCAATCATTCCTAACTTTTAGAGATTACATTACAACAGTGAACCGCCACTAAAATATTTATGGTAGTGGTAATTTGTCAGTAAATGTTACTAAAAGCATGAAAAAGCTGGAAATACCTTCCAGCAAGATCCCATCAGTAATACCAACTGATTATTGCTATAACCAATGCTTGTACAGTCTCTTGGACTTATCAATATATAATGCCTCCATTCAGATTTAGATTAACATTTCTACACAACGATTTCATGGGACACTTTAAATTGTGTGAATGACAGATGCTGTTACATTTACACAAGCTCCAGCCATGGCTGGGGCAAGGATAATTGCCAGCCAGCATCTTTAGAAAGGAGTTTCAGCAATTCATCCAACATCTGAAATTGGTTACACACAAATACAGCTTTATCCTAGGCCAGTGACAGTTTGACCCTACTTAATAACAATTTTAAGCTCTTATCACATAGCTGTGATAAAACATAATTTTGCAAGAACATGATGATCTCCCTGGCTTATGCTTATGTTCTGAAGGGTGTTTGGTAAACACAGCCTCCTACTTTAGATATTTTTTTTTTCTACTCCCACATAGTGGCCTGAAAGGGAAATTCCAAAAGTTGCACAAGAAAAGTTGTCATTGCTTCACCATGATGTAGCAGTGTGACCTCAAAAAAATGCAGTCCCATTTTTAATATTTTGCTGTTTGGATTTTTTTTTTTAGATGGAAGGCTGTAGTTGGAATATTCCATTCATTTTGGCTGTTGTTGGAGACAATCTGCTATTTACGATTTCACCTGGTGCAAACTTGCATTATTTTCCGTAGGACTGATGCAGCTTCTCTGGTTTGTAGTGTCTGGAAACCTGGAGGATCTTCTCCATTACTCCTGATCCTGATCCTACAAAGTGTTCTGCAGGGCTGCTCCCTGTGGGGACTTCTGTGGGTTTGTGACCCCTGGTGACACACAGCTGGCTGGGTGTGCAGCTGGCCCCTGGTGCTCTCCCCTGCCCTCCAGGTTCAGCTTGGCTTGGAAGCACTGCTTGGATGGTGTCCAGCTCAGAGGTTTTCTTTGCATTTTGCTGTAAAGCAGCTCAGTTTCTGCTATTATTTATGCTGTAGCATCTTCCCTCATATACCTCAGGCTACTGGCGTGAAGAAGCATCACTTAAAAAGTAATTTAGCAAATAAGTATACTTTCCCTAGGGTGCAAATAAGAAGAAAAGTTGTAGTAAATAGCTAATGTAAGCAAAAGGTGCCTTGGGGGAACCCTAAGAATCACTTCTTTGAAACCAGCAATAACTTCTGGTGCTATTGGTCCTGAGGCAGCAGCAGTCAACATTGTTTAAAAAAGCTCCCTTATGGTGTACTCATTAATTAACTGCACTGTTTGTTGATTCTAGATTGATTCAGTTTGTTCTCAGGAGAGCATTTTTGGAAACTCAGTAATGCCTTGATGCAGAATTTCATCTTCAGGCCCTAAATTCCCAGGATGATGCTTTACTGGGACATATAGAAGATGAAGTAAAAAGGAGAATTTGTTACACAAAAATGATAATAAAAATATTTTAAATTCAGATGTAATTTTTGAAGATTTTCCCCACAGAGCTAAAAAATTACCTGCAGCAAAGTTTGACTGACAGGCAGGCTTTATCAAACAGAGAATGAGACAAATGGTATGCAAAATAGAGAGGAAGGTATTTGCTCCTAATTACTCGAGAAAGCATTTTAATTAAGTTGTTTGCCAATTAATGCCTCATTTTTAACATTCCATAAATATTTAAATGCATTTCATAAACTTTTCTTCACAAGGAAACACTTGCAAATATTGTTAAAGATATTTTTAGGGCTCTCTTAATGCAGTACACTTTACAATTTAAGTTTTATTTCCTCTTCTTGTGAATAAATAAGCAAACAGAAAAATATGTAATTTCATATCAGAAATGGCATATCTATATGTCTATATCAAGAAGATATTAAAAATATCTTTATGTGAGGACTGCCTTCTAATATATGAGTGAGAAACTGGGAAACATTGAACTTGAACTTCAAACAGACCAGTGAAATGCAAAAGAAGATAAATGTAGATACCTCTCTTTTTCCATACTACTTCAAACTGATCACTCAGAGCTATTTACAGGCAGTCCTGCTGCTTAAAAGAACTTCTGTTCAAGAAAAGTTAATTAAGAAAAAATACTAAGCAAGTGGCAAGGAGAGAAAATAGAATTATCTTAGTAGTGTTGAGGCTTGATTCAACCTTCATCTTAACACACACACAGCTCTACCCTTCATCCACAGGGATTTGCTCAGGCTACAAATTGAACCCTGGCTTTGTTAGAGCAGAAACCTGTTCCTACACTAAAGTGCTCTGGGATGGAAATAAAAGTGTCAAGGCTCTTTTTTTTCTGCATACCGAAAACAAATGCCTCTTTCTCTTCATATTTTAAAGGCTTCCTGTTTTTATGGAGCAGCTGACTCTATTGAAAACTTCATGCAGGCACCTTATCTGTTTGTTTATTCATTCTTTTGTACTCTCCAGAACTTTCTTTACTCATCCAAGGTTTGTTTGCTCAAATGACCAGGACTTCCCTTGTCTCAGAGCTTAACTTTGAAACCCAGATCCTGCCCCGCCCCCTTTGCTCTTGTTAATCATTTGTGCCTTGATCCAGGCTCTGATACGGGAGACAGCCAGCGGCTCCTTCAACAGTGCTTGACTTACAGCTCTCTTCCTGAAGACTTGACAATCTAAGGCAATAAACAAATTGAAGCACTGTGGAGCTGGCTGGTTCCACTGCACTCAGGTTCTTCTCAGTCTGCACATCAGCACCTTGGAATGAAAGCCTGGAGATGATGTTTCCTTGGATGTCTCAGCCAAATTTATAACTAGCCCTCTCACCTTGCAATTTTGTCTCCTCCAGTTCCTTACTCAGACTTGGGGCAATTTATACCTGCAATGAAGCAGCCCTCAGCTGTCCATGGAGATAGCCAAGCCACAAAAAGGGAATAAAGATAAGCTTGCAAAACAGAGTAATAAGTTATTCATTAGTTCAGAGGATACATTTTGCAACCAATACTCTCAATGTCATAAGGGAGTCAAGCAAAAATTCCCGACGAAAATAGTTTATTCAGAAAATGCCTTTAAAAAGAAACAAAAATCACTGCTCATTCAAACCATTCCTATTACAAAAAAAGGGAAGAATCTCAAAGGAAATTTTCCCTAGCAGGAGGCTTTCTTTGTAACTTAGTCACCACATAAAATCCAGGAAACCCATTACATTGAATATTTTTTCTGTTTTCTCTACTGATTTTCAGAAACAAGACAAAGAAAGAGGTGACAAGCCCCTGAGAAAGAAAGAAAAAAAAATCAAACAAAGTTGTAAAAAGCTAAAAACAGGAGAGGAGACCTTTTAACAGGTAAATAGGATAAAGGACAGAGTGTTTGAATGAAGGTTAGCACAAGGGAGCCCTGAGGCTGACTTAGGCTCCTGGGTCCTGCCATGCCGTGAATATTAAGCAATAGCTTGTCTTTTTCACTGTCTTGCAGCACACAGCTCCTCTCAGAGCCCTTGCCAGTGGAGATGCTAAGGCTCTGGATCACACTTAAGAGTGCAGAGAAGGCACATACGGAAAGAAGAAGCGCTACTTTCTTTGCCCCATGGGGGTGTTACCCCCACAGAAATCAGCAGCTTCTGTCCAAATTGTCCTCAGAAAGGGACACAGATGGTCTCCACAAAGCCCTGTGGCCAGGCTGAGCAGGACACCTCATTTCAGAGCAGCAAGACCTCCCTAACCACGGAAGATTTTAACTCTGCTCTTTAGAGCTCTGAGACCAAGAGCTGCAGGACTTCACTTTCTAATATTTCACCACTGAACTTAGCCAGAAAATTATGTTCATATTTACCTACTCACAGAGAAAATATACTGGCCAGAGGGCAGAAGTTAACAATACCTGATAACCTTGATATTTCACTGGGTATGTGAAAGCCGGAAGGCTTCTCCCAAGTCTGTGGGAGTAATTTGGTAAGGCTGGGGAGATGGGGGAGAAGCAACTGTGCTTGATCTCAAAAATATGGCTTCCCTTTGAAGACAATTAGAAACAGTAGAAATACAAAATAATACAGCATTCACAATTTTTCTTTTACCAGTGTCATGTGGAGCAGCCAGCTGCTGCCAGGTGTACTACAGAGCAGGGACTGCCCATGCTTGGTGTGTTTGGGGCAATCCAGCCTTTCTTCCATTTGCTGATTTGAACTGCATCTCCAAGCAATGAGCAGAGCAGTCTCAAGTGAGAGGGAGGCATGGGGACATCCGTATTTGTGTATCAAGCACAGATTTACCACGAGGCAGAGAAACAGGTTTTTGTGTCAGGTAATGCCTGTCTGAAGTCTTTCCTTCTCTTGCAAGATCTGTATGAAAGAGACAAGTCCTTTGCTTAAGGACTTGTTTTTCTGAGTCTGGATTTTTCTCATGGCAATAAGCCAAGACTTCAGGTTTGGAGGACGGGTTTTGCATGGTCCTTTGAGCAGAATGAAGAAACGTCACACACAACCAGTTTGCAAGGTTTTCATAAGATACGTAGGAAAAACATTTTCTTTCTGTCACACACTGCTTTTCAATGTTGGTTTTTTCAAACTTTGTTCTACCATTTGCTGAATACCAACAGAATTCAATGGGTTTAAGGAAAGAAAATTGTTCTGTATCCTTGTTAGCAAAGCTACACAATAATCAGTTTCCCAGAACCACAGAATATTCCGAGTTCATGGCTAAAGCACTGCATGGGAGCAAACCAGAGATCTTTGGCCTCTCTCACACATTTGTTACCTATGCCTGCATTAAGGAAGACAACTAAGAGAATCTGGAGTAACTCCAAACATTTGCCAGCTGGTTTTGAATGTTCTCAGCTGTGTGTGCTGTTGGATAATCTTAGAATTATTTTGTGCTGTTCGTTGCTGCCAGATAGTGTTACTGTTTAATGACAGTGTTAGAGGAGGCAAAGTAGGTCCAGCTTCTGAGCTAGAAATAATCCAACAGCTCTGGCTGAAAGTTAATGCAGTCTGAAAAGAGAAAAAAAAAAATCCTCCAGTGCATTCATTTGGCTGGTCCTCCTAATACTTGTGGGAAAATAAACAATTTTCAAACCTTTAGTTTTGGTTTTCTTCCCTGCCATTATTGAGACCAGTACTTTTCTCTGATGTGAAAAAATTCAAGTAGAGACTGAAAGCCCTTGCAGAATTTTTGTCAGATCAGTCTGCTCACCAGGAGAATCTTCTTGGTTACTTCAACGACTGACAGACCCACAGAATGGTTGAGGTTGGAAGGGAATCCTGGAGGTCATCTGGTTAAACATCCCTCCTTTAATCTTATAAGAAATTTTAATGATTTTCCATCCAGGTTTATGGAATTTTTCTGAGGTACTCCTAGATACAAATAGAAACTTCATAAGCAGTCAAACTCCTGCCTTCTGAACACTTACCCAGCAGTTCAATGACCCACTATTATTCTCTCTTAAAAATAAGATGCTCCATCTTGACCCCTAAAGTCACAGTCAGCTTTTTCCCAGCACAAGGCCTAATTAAAGACACAAGTGATCGGATCAAAATTTTGCCAAGCTCTTTGAAAACTGCATCAGGATTTGCTTAGAAAAGGCAATGATTTTATTCAGTTAATTAATTCAAAACAGACTAAACTCTCAGTTAAAAATACCATGGGTCTGTTCAAAAATATATGCACTTTGGTATTTTATCTACTTTTATTTAAAAAAAAATATCCTGCTCAGGTTTTGTTTTTTTTTGTTTTTTAATCTCTCCTTCAAATTATTTTCTCACTTTCAGGTATCATTTTTCTTAGCCTTATAGAAATGTTTCACTCTCTTATTTTAAATACAGAAAGTAATCAATAATTTGGATATTATTAACCTGTTCACACCTCCTCAGTCAGTCTGATCTGTGGGAAATTTATTCCACAAAAATCTGTAGTTAGCTGCCAATAATTAACTCACATTTCTAGAAGAGTCTAATAAATCAATTATGTTTTTGCTCTCAGAGTCCAGAATTAAAAGTGTAGTCAGGATACTGTTCTCGCAGACTCAGTTCTTCTAAACCTAAAACCTGTGGCCATTTCTGGACAGCTACACTCTACCATTAAAGAAAAATATGTCACTCACTTCTTCTCAGAAAAAAGCATTTCATCCCAAATCTCAGCTGTTTTGGGAACGTTGGAATGTTTATTTTTGTTCCTCGGAAACAAATAAACAAACAAATGTTAAGTGCATTTCAAAAGCCTTTTTGATTACAAATATGTGATACACTAAAAATGAAAGTTCCAACATGTTATTCTGGAAATATCTGTATCTTTTGAATCTTTAGATACTATTCACACTGAATTGAGATCCTGTAACTCTGCTGGCTGAAAGGCCTGTTAAGTCTAGAGAAGAGAAGACTGAGAGAGGATCTCATCACTGCCTATAAATATTTCAGAGGGATTGTGAAGAGGACGGTACCAGACTCTCTTCCATGGTGCCCAGTGACAGGCAAAGGAGCAAAGGTGATAAACTAAATCATGAGAAGATCCATTTCAATAGGAAGAGTTTCTTCACACTGAGGGTGGCAGAGCACTGGAACAGGCTGCCCAGGGAGGCTGTGGAGATGTGGTCATGTCTCATCAGAGACATTCAAATCCCACTTGGAGGCATTCCTGTGTCACCTGCTCTCGGTGACCCTGCCCTGGTAGGGGGCTTGGATGAAATTATCTCCAAAGGTCTCTTCCAACCCTAAAAATTCTGTGAGGTAGTTTTCAAAATGCCAAGAAGTGCCCTTACAACTGGCATTTCACTCTTACATCTAGGCCACTGAACAGCCAAGTAACCACCATGAAGGAGCAGTGTTTTGCAAGAGGGACATTCTCTCAGGGGGACTTGAAATTGTAGTTGTGTGCTGTCATCATCATCCTGACACACGCTTAAGAAATGAATAGTATTCCTGTTCAAATAGAACAAGAAAATGGTTCAGTACTGCAAATGTTCAGATCACTGCATAGACATCATGAGAGCTCCTGTGTGCATCTGGTGCTCTGGAGATGTGCAGCTGGTGCAGAGGGTAGGATGAGCAGCAAGCAGCTGCTCTCCGAGGTACGTTCCCCGCGGGACCGAGCATATCTCTAGTCAGAAATATGTCAGGGAGTTACGCTGGCTGAACCAGAAGTCCCACCCTGCCGAAACAGCCAGTGGGGACTGCCTGGCAGTGCTGCCAGGGAAGTTACACTGCATAGGCATTGAGAAGACAAGGAGTAGCACTGGATGCCTCTGTGTGAGCACAGCCCGGTGTTTCAGACTCTTCAGTGTGCAGCCCTCCTAGACTACGAGGGGCAGAAAGGGGCCAGCCCCTGTCTCCCCGCTGGGCTCTTCCCTTTGCCCTCCTGCTAGTCCCTGGCACAAGGGAGCGTCATGCCTGGCAGTCAGCCCATTCAGCACAACCCTCTCATTTGAAATGGTGCTCTCACCTGCTAAGAAACAGTCCAAGCATGCACAGCAAGACTGGAGTCCACACCAAAAATCTTGACCATCCAAGAGGGAGAATTTAGGGATCCATCAAACAAAGGAAATGTGACGGACCTGAACCTCACACTTGCCAGCTTCTACTCTGCCCCAGAAACAGGGGAGAACGGAAGTGCCACCTTCTCCAGATCCTGTCATTTAATAAACCTGTGCTCAGTTGGACTGTTTGAAAGGAGACCAGATCCTTGCTTTCATTAGAGACCTCTGTATCCTGATGCTTAGGATTATTTTCATCTGTAGAGTTCCCTAAGTGTCTGGGCTTAAACGCACTGTGACTACTCTCAGCTCCTTGCTTTGAGCAATGTCCCTTTTAAGCCCCTCTCCAAGACTTCTAACTCATCCCACTTACTGCACTTGGAGTGTCTTCTCTACCTGAAGGCCTCTGTCATTTTTAGATGCCATACTAGACTTGACCTGCAGGCAAAAAAAACATAAACCACAAATGGGCAGTTTATCCTTTACCTTAAACAGAAACTTCTTTTACCTACCGAAGGAAGCTGGATGTCCTATGGAATAAATGCACCCTTAGGTAATTGTAGTTTCCAGTTTAGATGTGCTCAGATTAGTGTAATAAAAGGACTTTTCTAAGGCTGTCCTGACTCATTAGCAAAAAGTACCCTTGTGCAAAGGGAAAATGAAAGTCCATGCTGTTGTATGTAGTTTTCAGTCACTAACTCACAGAATTGCAATAAGGCTCCCATGCCCCAGCTCTCATTAGAAGCAGCCTCCACTGGTCCCATACATAACTTTCCACCCTTCTCCTGTTAAACTCTGGCAGATATGACTGTTTAGTGTTGTCTGTTTCACAAAGACACAAAAGACTGAGAAGATTCAGTCCATAGTTTCCTTGGCTGGCCCTCAGTATGTCTCTCAGATCCTCCTGGTATTTAAACTGCTTCACCTGTATCCATTGATATATGGGCAAACATATGTCAAGATAAATCTTTCATCTTACCCTCCACTGACACATTACAAAGGTAATCTAGCTGCCACTAGATTTCGATTAACCTTTGTAGAAGATCTTTTACTAACCTATCCCCAGTCCAAGTCTCCTACTGCTGTGTAATTTGTTCCACATCCAGACAGCAAAAATATATATGTTCTGTTGAAATGTGTCTTACATAAATTAAAAATTATGAATTTTCAAGTTGATTTTAAGAACTAGGTGTAAAGAAAAAAAAGCTGTAGCATCTGTAAGTGCAAAGGGGTCCCCCATCTGCATCATTATCCTTTAAAACTTGTCCTCTGGGTCTTTTAGGTGCAGCTAGAAAGAAAATATCTTATGCCATATCTGTATATACTAGATTGCTGTCTGGATTTTGCTAGTGAATACAGTTTTCATTTAAGCTTAGTTGAGAAGACAGGCATACATCCATTTTTATGTATGTCATCTACCTCTGCAGGGATAAAGATCAAAATCCTTAATATCCTTCTTCTAGCCTTCTTTAAACAGAGATTTACACACAGATTTATTTCAATTCCAGTTGATAATGACTTGTAAGAGTCTTGATGTCTTTGGAAAAATCAGCCTTGGCAGTTCTCCATTGACCCCCGTAGTCAGGAGCACCACATCATTTTGAAATGGCTTATTTCTGTGCCTGAAAAGAAAATCCAATCTACTTATATATTAGGTCAATTATTTAAATTAAATATTATCATAGGTCTTTCTTTTAAGTGCACTTGGCATGATTTGGGTTTGTTATTTTCAGAAGATATGAGCTAAATATTTATTGCATTGTTATTTGTATTTGACATAATCTGCCATCAGCACCAGGGGTTAATGGATTTACGTTTTGCATTAGAGGAAACCAGCATGTGGGTTGTATTTCAGTTACAGTAAGTGGTACTATGCTCATGAAATACCAAAAACTTTTGTGCAGCCTAATTTATTTAGAGGAGAAAAAAAAATCAATACAGTATAGAAAATAAAAAGACTAAACATGCAAATTAACTCCTGGCACATATTTTGTTCTGGGCTGTAATACTCCTTTTAAGATTGCCCCTTTTTAATAGCTTTCGAAAGAATTTCTTGCATAATGGCATTTCAGTCATCATGTTAATGTCAACAAACAAGGCAGATTAATGTTTATAATCCTGAGCTGTCTCACACTCTGCTTATTAGAACTGTAGGCAGATCTTCATTAGGATGAATGACATCTGAATCTATAAGCTCATCACAACAGAGGCACCTTCTTGCTGTGGTGTCACCCTGCAGATGACAATGTCGGCCATTATGAATGACACTCCACAATTCGTTACTTCCTGCCTCAAATTGCAGTTAATCTTTCATCCAAACTGTACACATGTGCAGCTTTAAGTGGGCTATCACAGCAAGTACCCAGTAATGCTGCAAGCACATGGAGAATGACAGAAGGTAAATTGCTTGTCAGGAGGTCTGTATTTCAATTCACAGCATATTCCAAACACGTTGTGGTGAAAGCTCTCCACAACAGCTGCTTTCATTGCTAACTATTTTTGATGTAAATGTCAATAAAGCTCCAGGCCCTTTCATATTTTTGGCCAAGACTGTCCATCTTTCCCTATGCAGGCTGGCAGGTTGAGCTCCATTTATCTACTCTTAGGAACATGTCCTATAATAATGATTGTCTCTGGAGACCGTTTAGAGTGATTGAAAGCAGTGATTGGGACAATAGGCTGCTGAATTTCATTGCTGGATTGGGTTGACAGGTGACTGCTTTTATATCCTCTGGAGGAGAGATGGAAATAAAAACACAGTTATATCTAATCAACAGACAGGCATCTACCAATTGCCAATCTATATCTTCAGTTTACCCTTCTCATCAGAACAACTTAACCACGAATTATTACAGGACTCTCATATTTCTCCAGTGGTCAGAGGGCTTTCAGAAGAAAGGAAGATAGGGAAGATACGTGTTGCCTCACTAGAGGTGAGAAGCAGGGGAAGAACACATCACAGGCCGTATTAGCTCTACCGGTTTCAGCACCAGCTGCTGCTTTTAGTAGCTGCAGTTAAGATCTTCATTTTGCTTTAATGAAAATCCCTGGGTGTTACAGAAAGAAGGAATTTCATTTTTAATCAAAGAGGCCATGAATATTATACATTGCCCATGAATTTTAACACACTCTAACAGTGTCCTTTTATTTTTGTCTTGCATTTAAGCAAAAGTTCTGTAAACTCATCAAGCTTACTGTGGATATTTTTTCTCTTATGAAGTTGATAATTAACACACCACTGGGTTTTCCAAAGGAGATGGGAAGACGATCAGGTAGAATTCTGAAAACAGTATGGCAAACAGTCTAAAATATTCACTCTGCACCAGCATCTGGCTCTTTGGCAGACCCCAAAGACTGTTGTGCTGGCACCTTTGAAATTCCCTGTGAGTCCATGTAGTTGCCCATGGTTACACAGCAGCTGGGATCTGGCTTCCTCATCTTCCCTGCTACCGCATTCTCCCCACCTCCATTTACCTTTGCTTCTGTAAATCACATCCACTTCTGTTCCATGAGTGGTGCCCACTGCAATGTTGCATCCATTTCTCTCTCTAACTTGCAGACCAGGGGGTAGAGGGTAAGTAAGAGTTTACCCTTGGCCATTTCCTTTTGTCTAAATTTGCATTGGTGTGGCTTTGTTCACATTTTACACTGATTTTTGTTTACTAAAAACTACAATACTGAGCAGCTTTCTGTAGCTCTAGGCAATGCTGACACAAGTTGTGAGAATAATATGATTAAAAGCAGCTAACTATCCAGCTGTTAGAGTCACATCTCTAACAAGAACCTAATTCAAAAACTCAATGCCGTACTATGAGTTCTAGCCTTCAATTAAAAAAAAAAACAAACAACTGAGTGCTTTTTGACTCCTGTAAGCCTTATATAACAGCAGTTGTATTTTGAAATTTTGAGGATGTATTGGGTTTGCATGACAAAGTTTTGGTAGCAGAGGGGATACTGGGGTGGCTTCTGTGAGAAGATGCTAGAAGCTTCCCTCATGTCTAGTGGAGCCAATACCAGATGGCTCCAAGATGGATCTGCAGCTGGCCAAGGCTGGGACAATCAGTGATGGTGGCAGCACCTCTGGGATAACTTGTTCAACAAAGGGAAAAAGAAAATTGTGGAGTAGGAGCAGCTGGAGAGTAAGGAGAAAGATTAGGTGAGAGTAACATCTCTGCAGACCCCCAGGTTAGTGTTGAAGGAGAGGCAGGAGGAGTTCCAGGTGCTGGGGCTGTGATTCCCCTGCAGCCCATGGGGCAGCCCATGGTGAGGCAAGGTGTGCCCACACAGCACATGGAGATCCATGGGGGAGCAGAGATCCACCTCCAGCCCACAGAGGACCCCACGATGGAGCAAGTAGGCGTACCCAGAGCTGGCTGTGACCCCAAGGGAGGTCCGCACTGGAGCAGAGTCCTGGCAGGACCTGTGGCTCTGTGGAGAGGGGAGCCCATGCTGGAGCAGGTTTGCTGGCAGCACTTGTCACCCCATGAGGACCCTCACTGGAGCAGTTTGTGAAGAGCCCAGGGGAAGGACTGATGTTGAAGAAGTTCAGGGAGGACTGTCTCCCATGGGAGCAATGCCATTCTGGAGCAGGAGCAGAGAGTGAGGAGGAAGGAGCAGAGACAGTGTGTGATAAACTAACTGTAGCTACCATTCCCCATCCCCTGTGGCGGTGGTGGGGACAAGGCAGAGAAATCAGGAGAGAAATTAAGCCTGGTAAGAAGGGAGGGGTGGAGGGAAGGTGTTTGAAGATTTAGTTTTTATTTCTCATTACCCAACTCTGATCTGAACAGTAATAAATTAAATTAATTTTCCCCAAGTCAAGTCTGTTTTGCCCACGATGGTACTTGCTGAACAATCTCCCTGTCCTTATTTTGACCCACAAACCTNTGGTGAGGCAAGGTGTGCCCACACAGCACATGGAGATCCATGGGGGAGCAGAGATCCACCTCCAGCCCACAGAGGACCCCACGATGGAGCAAGTAGGCGTACCCAGAGCTGGCTGTGACCCCAAGGGAGGTCCGCACTGGAGCAGAGTCCTGGCAGGACCTGTGGCTCTGTGGAGAGGGGAGCCCATGCTGGAGCAGGTTTGCTGGCAGCACTTGTCACCCCATGAGGACCCTCACTGGAGCAGTTTGTGAAGAGCCCAGGGGAAGGACTGATGTTGAAGAAGTTCAGGGAGGACTGTCTCCCATGGGAGCGATGCCATTCTGGAGCAGGAGCAGAGAGTGAGGAGGAAGGAGCAGAGACAGTGTGTGATAAACTAACTGTAGCTACCATTCCCCATCCCCTGTGGCGGTGGTGGGGACAAGGCAGAGAAATCAGGAGAGAAATTAAGCCTGGTAAGAAGGGAGGGGTGGAGGGAAGGTGTTTGAAGATTTAGTTTTTATTTCTCATTACCCAACTCTGATCTGAACAGTAATAAATTAAATTAATTTTCCCCAAGTCAAGTCTGTTTTGCCCACGATGGTACTTGCTGAACAATCTCCCTGTCCTTATTTTGACCCACAAACCTTCCATCTTATTTTCTCCCCACCTTCATCCAGCCAGGGAGCAGAATGATAGAGCAGCTTGGTGGGCACCTGATCTCCAGCCAAGGTGAATCCACCACAGTGGGGAAAATACCTACTATGTGACTAATACTCATAGAAACTTTTATTTCTCCATGGAAATAAAACCAGCTCATTTGAATAAGGCTCACAATATAGATTCAGTGCAAATTTTCTTTGGAAAGAGAAAAAGATGCAATTCTTTCCAATTTTTGAATAATAATTTGATATACACTTGTGCTTAAATAAATGTAGCTGATAGGTTGCTAAATGAATACATTCTAGTTTAAGGCCCTAGAATAAGCTTGGAATGTTCTAAACCTGATTAATATTATAAACACTGGGCTCTTTGTATCAAATCTTGAGTGCCAGCTTACCAGTTTGTGCAGGCTTCCACAAACTGGGTACAGAAATGCTCAGTATCTTGTAGGCCATATGAAGAGGCTAGATTGCCCAAGACAATTATGTTTTGTTCTTTTTATTGAATGTCCTGGTTTTGTCTGGGACAGAGTTCATTTTCTTCTTAGCATCAAGCAAGGCACTGTGCATTTGGATTTAGTATGAGAATATTTGTTAATAAAGGAAATAAAGCACCTGAAGTTTTGGTAAATCTTTGCAAAGTGGCCATTACAAATTTCTTTCAATATATTGGTTAAACTGAGAGACTATAAAAAGCAAAAGTAAATTCCAAAGAAAAGAAATAGGTTGGCCAAGAAGAGAGGGTACATGAAACAAATCCATGCTTTGTTTACATACCAGTTTGAATCTCTGTGCAATGGGAGGTTAACAGTTGGGTTGAGAGAGTCTAGCAAGAGGAGCCCATTTCACACTTCTGATAATGTAGCTGTCACTCAGGCTCTGTGTCTTTCCTCATCCTTATCCCAAAGAAAATTGTGTGTGAATCCAGACCTTATATCATGTTGTCTTTTCTTTTATTTTTCTTTAAAAATCTGTCATTTCTTTCTAGAAAGAAAACTGGATGAAAGATTGATTGCGTTGTCAAGAAATGCACTAAAAGCCAGCAAATCCATAGTATTTAGAAGTTAGGAAGTTTTCTGTATGTAGTAACATCCACTAAGACATAAAAATAGAAAGTTACTGAGTTTCACTACCTTACTACAGAGGCAAAAGCATTACAGTGAAAATACAGAACCCTGCTCTAATTTATTGCTTAAAAAAAAATAGTTTAGTTTTATTCACAGAAGTATGGAAATACATGATCTTTCCATCAGCGAGGACCAGATTGCCCTAGAAGGACACTCAGAAAGAAGGAAAAGCAGAGAAATTTAAACAGAGAATGTAAAGTCATTTCAGTCATTTGTAGAAATGCGATTTTTTTTTCTTCAAGTAATAGTTTTTAGAAAAATATTGTCCAACCATTTGCAGTAATTGTTCTCAATTTGTTTTTGTGGGCAAACTACCAAAGGAATATGGCCAGCTGAAGCAATCGCCTATTACTTTGGAAACAACTTTAAAGTGAAGAAGCTGTTTACTTGCTTGCACTTTATTCTATGTAACATGAATTACTGTCAGATGTCTTTTGTAACCAGCATTCATCTTAGATGCTCTCTGCTTATCCAGAGAGATATACAAAATATTTGACATATGGTCCCATGCACATTTAGCAATTTAGTTTTGCTAAGATCTTGTGTAAATGTTTTGTAGATTTTCCCTTCTTCAGTGTTGCTGTGGGTTAGATAAGCCCTCTCTTGGACTCTCTGCAGAACACATTCAGTGAAGGCTTATGTTAAAATCATTATCCCAGAGAAAATGTCTATCAGGACTGGATAATATCTGTGATCTCTCATGGAGGTGTCCATGAGGTGGAATATGTTAGATAATGTATCTGTGCATCCCCATACCTCTGGTAAAACAACTTGGTATGTGTTGAAGATTTTGAAATATCAGTGTTAGTAAGAGTCCAATCAATTGTCCTCCTCATCAGAGGAGATTTGATCTGGTATTTCAATTGTTAACAGGCATTCTCCTTTAATAGTTACAGGGTTCCATTTTTTTTTTTTTTTCAGAATACCATCAAATTTTAATTTCATTTATCCCATGTAGCTTTTGGCACCTCACTGAGGTAAGCTAGGCTCAGTGGAAGGGAAGAGAGACATAGTTCAAGGGCATAAATCTTAATGCACCAGCACAAAACTCAATCAGCCTAAGCTGTAGGGCACCTAGGTTGCTAACTTAGGCACTTCAATTGCACGTTCAAACTTAAACAGAATGAATTGGCCTCAGCAAGATAGGAGTCAGTGTAGATATAAACACACTTCACAACTCCCTGGCATACTGGGGTGTCACAGGCTAAGCTGATGTGAGATGTTGTCAGCCCTGAAGAGAGGGTGTTTGATAAGTACTCCATACTCTGTGAAGCACTGTGTGAAACAGCAGCCTCATGCACCATGCCAGACCTACAGTTTCCTATTAAAAACCCTTCTCTGAGGAAGGCCAATATTTGTGGCCTTTTCATGTATAGCTAATTAATATAAAACAATTGATTTAAACTTCTTCTGTGTATTTTCGTTCTTCACCAGAGGCCACAATGAAAAAGTTCAGTAAAAATATTCATTGTGTAAAATGAACTCTAGCTTATTAAAATATGCAGTAAGCCAAAGAATGATTTAGCTGACCAGCTTGAAAGTCTCATAACAGTCTGGGCCACATCAGCAATGCTGTAGCTGCACTGTGGTACAGAAAGAGCATTTGGCTTTTTGGTGAGTGTAGTAAGCTCACAATATTAGATGAATAATTAATGTAAACTTCTCTTAAGGAGAGATGCAAGGCATAGCCTGGAAAATGTCACAAGCAGTAAAGCAAAATTTTGATATATGAGGGTATGAAAAAGTCTGTTAGGCAAAGTGCGTAATAAGGACCTTTTATTTAGAGTAAAGTGACTTTTTATTGTCTTTAATTTTTCCCATTTAATTGTTCACAATGGAGGAGTTAATGTTCAGGAGAGGAGTTCCAATTAACTCACATCAAAAAGTCAGAAGGAGAGTTTGTCTCCAGAAAGGTGTATCACTGTCCTCCAGTTCCTGCAATCCAGTGCAGTGTCAGACGTGTGTCTCCTGAAATCTCAAATCAGCTTACTGAAAACACATCTACCATGGTCTTACAACAAATCATTGAGGAGGCAAATTTATGCAGTAGTGACTGACTGTTACACAATTAAATGTGATGGCATGTGGTATCAGAGTAACACGGAAAATTTGTCCGTTGCTATACGTTATGTAAGGGATGATTCATCCTTGAAAATATCTCAGAGAAGAGGTGCAACTCAATCATCTTCATGCCAACTGCACCTCTGACATGATTATTGCTCCTTTGAAAGCAGCTGAGTTCTTTTCTAGTGGCATCATTAATTTGTGCTATTATAAGGCCAGTCTAAAATTTATGAAGACGAGTTGGCATATAAATACACGTCCAGAAGGAATGTGAAAAGGAAATACATTGATGTATGCATGATTTCAGGCATCTATTTCATTGAGTAGGGCATGTCTTGAAAAGAACATTTATGAAAATGTTCCAAATGGTGATTGCTGGGGCAATAGTGGCTTGGTTTTTTTTTTTCATTTTTTGAATATTTTTTGGTTGCTGTCATTGGCATGATGATAAGGAAGTAAATGAAGAAATGTGAAAGGAGAAGCACAAAACTGACAGCTCATCTTTTCTAACACTGATCCATATATTTGGTATTCTAATATTCTGTAATATATTGTTACAATGGGAATTTCAGTTGGTTCGTCCATTCACACATGTGGAGTAGTAGATTTGAATAGTATTTATTGGAACAGAACATTGTAAAAAAACATTATAAAGTCTACTTTCATAACCAGGCAAAGTTTTGACTTTGTAAAGTCTGCAACTGGACTGCAGTTTTTGACTCCAGCATAAATCTGTGCTGGAAATACGCTGGAAAACCCAAACAACCGTTTCAACTGTTTTGATTGCAACATCCTAATTAAGTTTTCCTGCTTTTCTGGTTAGAGCCTTTTTAAGATTATCAAGTCAGAGACTGAAAGCAAGTAGTAACATTATCAGATAGAACGCTTTGAGTTGCTAGTACTTTTTATAAACATCTTGTAAATGTTTTATAAACAGGTCTCAGGTTCCCATGACCCATTCACAGAAAATCTACGAGAGAGTTAAAAGTCAGTCTGTGTGAAGCATCAGGAAAAATGTAAACCCCACAGAAATTCTAGTTGGGTTCTGACGTTCACAGTGTCTCAGGTGGATCCTCTATATGAAACTGAATCACAGTCTAAAAAAAAAAAAGGCTCTACTACATGAATAGTACAGTAGTTGACATTATCTATTTATCCCTGCTTGCAACAGCTTTTGTTTTCAAGAAATGTACTGAACTCTGATTAGAATCAGTGATAGAAATAGGAGAGAGTCAGTATAAATAATATTTCAGGCACACTCTTTCTTTTAGGACATAAGAAAAGGTAAGACACACTCTTTGCATCCTGCTGGGATATTGATCCACCTTTTGCATCCTGAATGCTCTGGGCATCACAATAAAGCATTTCAGTCATTTTAGACTAGCAAAGCTTCTGGCACGGGTCAGAAAGACCAGGCAACAGATGCTGCACAGATAAGGTAGAATGTGTTCCTCACAAAAGAGTGAAAAAGTCTAAAAGTCACAAAGGAGAAGTGAGAGGAGATAGCTACCTCCTTGCTCAGAGCATGGGTGTGGGTGGGTCACGCGAACACACGGCGGGAAGCCGGCTCCTGATTTTCCCAGAGCACAGGACTGTGTTTATTAGCAACCCCCTCTCACTTGTGTGCAGGCACCAAGTCTGGGCTCTTTAGGGGTCTGCCAGCAGGATGGCACATTGGGGTGGGGAGGGGAGGCTGACAAGGGACACCCAGGAGCCCTTGCCCTGGGATGGTGGCGTGGGGCTGTCAGGAGTGAGCAGGCGGCACCCCAGACAATTGCGAGCGGGGGGAGAGTACGCGCTTCTCTCGTGGCTCCCTTTGATGCCTGGATCAGATCGTCTCTTGGACCAGCAAACTCTAACACCTCTTCTGAAATCAGCTCCAACTGGTGATGAGCTACATCTGGCCTGTGAAATGAAAATAGCAAAACCTTTGATTGAGTCCAAGTTAAGTGGATCTTCATCATCTGCTCAGTCAACTTTTGCCAAGATGAATGATACTGTGACAGTATTCTAATAATTTCTGAGGTGGATTCCCTCCTTTTTTCATCCATCTGCAAAGAACAAACTGCAAACACTTTGAAAATTTACTGCTCTCTAAGGGAGAAATTTTGCTCTTTTCAAATACATCCGCAGCATTTCACTAACTGAAATGGCGTGCTACATTTGAGCCTGAATCAACCTAAAAACACAGACCTCGGTGTTGAAAGAGGAATCAGATTTTTAAAATTGTCACAGTGCCAGTTTTTACATTGTTTGTATATCAGTGTTTTTCCTAGAAGCTGTTGTTATATTTGACTGGACCTGGATATTTTCTTTTCAAAGAGGATAAATTAGCCTGGCAGAAATAATGGTCTCCCTTTGCCACCTCTACCACAAAGCAAATAAAAACATATCTTTAATAATATGTTAACAAGGGAGGTTTTTAAATAAACAGAAACTTTGGCTCTTAGAGGGCAGCAGTACAATGATCATTTGTGCTATTCTGCAAATTTTCTGGAAAGCACTGGATTTCTGTACTTACTGTACAGTGCATTGACTCTCCAAGTGCTGAAGGTAACTATTAAATGGCTCCAACAATTCTCCATGTGTCAGTATTTCAGTTCACTAGAAGATATTCAGCAGCCATGCAAAGCAGGCACCCACGGCTCGCTGGCCACAGTGCCTGTCTGTGGCAGGCACAGAACACACCAGGACTCTGCTTCCCTCCTGCCCTTCCAGCTTCAGTATAGGTCCTGGTATTTTCCACATGAGGTACCCAGATAGCTATGTAATGATAGGGAAACTCTGCCACCTGCTAAATACGAGACAGTGTGACCCCCTAAAACCTGAACTTGTCTTTCCCTCTGAGTTCAGGGAACAGTGGACTCTTCACCTGCCCCAGTTCTGCAGAGAATGCAGAGAGCATTTGCTTCACAACATATTTAAGTTAGTTAGGGCAAGATTAAAGCCCCAGGAAGTCAAGCAAAGCAATACAGCTGTCTTTTTGCCATGGAACCATGGTAAGATCAACTTTCTCTCGGCTCCCCACCTTACTGAAAATTAAGTGTTTTGGCATCCTGCAGAACGGCAGCCTAGCTGGCCTTTGTCTTTCTTCCTTTCTCTTGCAGTCTGATGTCTACCCTGACTGGTTAAACACTAGCAACTCCTTCCTGACATAGGAGAGTGGAATAGTGCTGTATCCTGTCACAGATTTCAGTAATGGGGTGTTTATTTTCCCTGCATCAAACAAAATCTTGTTGAGCTTTGCTTTCCTTCAGCTGATGTAAGAGCTCAAAGAAGTTGTCTGGTTTTCCAAATAGCACATTTGACATCATCTCTCCCCTGTATCCATCCTCTCACTGGCTTTAATTCTTCTGTTTTCATTTTTTTTTCTTCTGTCTTCCCTTTTCTTTCCACTTTCTCTTCATGTTCACTCTTTCTTAATCTATTACTTGACTGCCTTCAGCTTCTGCAGATCCACCTGATGGCCCTGTCTGTCTGAGGTCATTCCTGAGGTGCTGCTGGCAGTCCTTTTCCTGTGGAGACTATAACCATGGGCTTAATTTACTTCCTCCTGCCCCAAAGGTGGACTGCTTCTGGCTTCCAAGCTTGTGCTATTTTCTTTTAAAGATGCCTTGCTGCTGCCGTGTGTCAGCATTTCTCCTGGACCATGATTTTCTTACGCCATGAGCTGAGATGGCGCCTCACCAGCAGGTTTACAGTTATTTAACACTGTTACATTTGACCCAAATTGCTTTTCAGATTTTGAGGATCAGTTGGTGGGTTTGGAGATATGGATAAATGCTTTGAAGAAAGCATTTATCAACAAAACAAATCATATTTTTGTTAAGTTCTAACCTGATACAATGCAGTCTCCAGCAATGGCCACAGAAGATTGTCTTGTCTTTTCTTGTGTCTGGCCTTCAATAGTTGGAAACAATAGAATAGATAGATGGTTAAATAGATAGTTATGCATTACATTATGTTATGGAGATGGAAAATACAGAGAGAAAAATATTATCACTGGGATTATTCAGAGCCAGATTTTAGAGGGAAAGAGTAGTAATTAGTCTCAGTTTAATCGCTGGTGGGAGATAGTTCACATTACCAAATGATTTGATGTTTCAGCACAAATGACAAACTGTGTTCTGAGAGGTCCAAGACTCTGTCAGCATGGCTGGAGACTAAATCACCTCTCCTCTTTATAGTAGATTGAATTGTCCTTCCAAATCAGGGTTAAGGTCATTGGCAGGGCAGTCTGAGAATGAGAGCATCTGTCTGAAATATACCTGGACTGCAGATGTATTCAGAAATTCAATTTCTGATGCTGCCAGTCCCTTGACCTTCACAAGCACAAAAAGCCTATGAAAAGGTTAAAAAAAAAAAAAAAAGAAAAGCCTTGATATTTTTATTTGACTTCAGATTCAAACTCCTGAATGGGCCATCAAGATCTGCTAGATATATTACAGAGCCAAAAATACTCGTGTGCCGTGCAGAAAAAGTACAGGCATTTTATCCTAATTCTAGTATAGCTGCTCTGTTTCCTTTCTCCACATGCACACACCCCTCTGTCTGCGAATTGTTTCAGGTCCCCTCATGCTCCATTGATGACAGTTGACATTTTCTAAAAGTCCTTGAGCACTCATGCCTTGGAGTAGATACACTGAAATCACCACGCCAAACAGACAAGCTCAGGAGCCCTGAATACGCGTTTGAGCGTTTTTCCCCAGCAGCTGATGTCGGGAGGGATGTTCTGTTTGCTGACGGAGCGCGGGGTCCCAGGTGCCTGGGGAACCGGTGTCCCTGGCAGGCGAGCGGCGGTGGCAGGTCCCGGGGGGCCGCAGGGCTCCGGAGGGCTGTGCTCCTGGGGACTACCTGCTTCAGCTCCGCGCAGCGACACTGAGAGCCATATGTGGAGCTGCAGGAAAACAGATGCTGTTTCTCCATTTGTGAAATCAAGTTGTTGGAAAGTAGTCAGCTTTCCGATGTACAAGAGAGAGCTCATCCGATCAACCTGCAGGGACAGCGTCAGGCGTGAGCATTTTGGTTTGGTTTTTTTAAGAAATATTCATCAATATCTCCAAATTATTGGTGGATAGAATGGTGCAAGAAATAGCGGTATGGGAATAATCAGCTGATAAGTGGCTTTGATAATAGGCAGGTTTTTGATGACCTGTGATTTTCATAAACAAAGGGGCTGTGCAACCTGGATTTTGACTGCCAGATCTGCTTCCAGGCATACATTTCTAGATGTACTGTAGGTTTACTGTGGCGTCTTGATTTATTATATAACAGACATAACCATCCAGTTTGATTTCTTCTTACCACTAAAACAATAACATTATTCCTCTAGAATTAAATGAAGAGTGTTGTGTTTTCAGAGAAGCTTCAAACATCTTTGTGTTAAAACAAAAAATAAATAGCTTTTCTTTTATTATCAACTGAAAATGCTATAAAATGCAGGCAAAGTGCTATAATATCAAAATGCCTAATTATTAAAAAAAAGTTAATAATCTGAACTGATAGTCTAAATCACTGTGACAAAACGAAACATAATTGTGTGTAATTTGTTCTCCTTTAAATATGTGCTTTATCTTATCAGAAATGCAAAGATTTAAAGTATCAGTTGGTTCCAGAGTCTCCAGACTGACAAAAATCATCTTTTCAATTACTCTGGTTAACAGGACAATTTAAGATGCTAGACACAAATAAGAAAGACTTACTGGAAAAAGAATTTTATGGGAATTATACTCTTCAAGACTCTATGCCATGCTCCCTAGGATATTTTGTCAGCATATTAGGATCCTTCAAATTTCTCTGTAGTGTATCTATTTTCCAGTGGTTCAAACCTATGGGAATCTGTCCTAATGTTAGCATTAGATCTACCTCTTTTAAGCAGTATAGCTCTTCTCTATTGATTGTATAAAGAATTTAGGATATTAGTCACTCAGAATTATCTTGGATATCTAAAAGAGATGGGGTAGGAGATATGTAATCAAAAGCCAGATTCCATTTTGTATTTGTGTCAGAAGGCAAAAACTATGCCAAAGTTAACTTCAAAAAATTTAGTTGCATGAACACTTTGTCCATGTCTTTAGACTTTCTTTAATTAAATAAAGTGTGTCTCGCTGTTGGGATGCAATCCTTGTTAGAGGTGAGGATCACAGCCCCATTGGTGCCCATGTTGAAACATGGGCTTTTTATAAATCATAAAAGGTGCAACAGTTCAGCTTACCTTACCTTGGCTGCCAACCAACAATATTTCACAAATTGTGTAAATTAAGCTAATTCAATCAAGAATCATCTAGCACAATAGGAATTTCTATTTAAACGACAAAAATCATCTTTGCAGAGAAGGAAGTGCCTTCTCTGGAGCTGATCCGAGACCAGTGAGCCTCAAAAGCCAACCCTTGCATTCAACGAGCAAGGAGCTTCTCCCTGCCTTTGCCTCCTCTAACCAGCCATAAATGCACTCTAGGAAGGTCTGTATGGGACTGTATGTGAGTTTATCTGTTTCTCTCTCTTGAATATACACACATGTCAACATGCCTAGAACTAAACAAAGGGTAATGGCTTTAAACTGAGCAAACATAGGTTTAGATTAGATGTTAGGAAGAAATTTTTTACTATGAGAGTGGTGAGGCACTGGAGCAGGTTGCCCAGAGAAGCTGTGGATGCCCTGCCCCTGGAAGTATTCAAGGCCAGGTTGGATGGGGCCTTGAGCAACCTGGTCTAGTGAAAGGTTGCAACACAGCTGCAACTCTAGTCTTCAGTCTGGTTACACAGAGGTCAGGGGAAACATGAACCAGTCACTTGCAGTATAAGATGCATTTTCCCCTGGACAATGTGTTCAGGGCTCACTTAAAAGGCAACCCATCCGTCAGAGCACAGGGCAATTGCAGTCTTTGTAGTCAATTACAAGTCACTTGTAAATGAAATTGTGTCCATCCCAAAAATACATTAAAAAGATTTAAACAATCCCATGAATGAGTCACTACCCTTGTGTGAGACTGGGCTGCACAGGGTAGGTAGAACTGATAACCTCTCAGTCAGAGCACTGCTCTGTGAGCTGCCAGTGCCAAGTTACTCCTGAGGATTAACTCTGACTTATAGAAATATTCTTGACCTTGACTAAAACTCTTACATTTTGTTTCTTGTTGTTGCATGTGCGTGGGGTTGGTTTTTTTGTTGTTTTTCTATTTCAACTTTACATCATGTTGATTTTGGTTTTTTTTATCTAATACGAAATAAAGGAAAAACAGTTTGAATCATGTGTCCTGTTGTGGGGACCAAGTTAATTAAAATCCTGATGTATATATACAGCTGATACTCCTCACCCTAATGAAGAACATTAATTCTAGAACATGTGTGGCTGTAGTCACATTGCTACAAATTACTGGACTCTTTCCTTTATCTGTTTCCAAGAAAGTCTCCCCCGGTTAGTTAGGAAAAAAGAAAAATATGATGCCTTAGTTCTAAGCAGCATAAATTACATGCATCAATCAGAGGAAGCTTAAATTAAAATACACATTTGGCAAACAAATATGAATATGTTGATCTCATCTGTGAATCAAAATGATTTAATGCCAGTACTGACCCCCCACTGATCAACATGAAGGTCACTGCAAACTGCTTGATTCTCATTGAGAAATGTTGTCGTGTCTGTTAAAGATGCAGTTTTATACATTCCCTAATGCTCAATCTAATCGGTAATTCCAATGTAGCAGAATTGATTTATTTTAGAAAGAAAATACTGAATTCATTTTTTTTTATTTATGTAATCCAAAACAGATAGCTAAATTAAAATGCTAAAAAAATACATGTGGTGGATGGGTCCGGGCTGAAGGCTTTCCAATGTGTTTATGATGTTTTCTAATCTAGAGGAATACTATTTGTTAAATAGAATGCTACACCTTTCAGATACCCAGTGATCATAAATCCGTCTTCCCTTATCATCCCGTTCATGTGTTCTGGCCATAGGAATAAGTAGTTGTTTAACTCAATTATCAGGTGAAATGTGGTTCTGGAGGGATAATCCAAGGCCAGTTGGGTTGCCATTGCTCTCCAAAGGTCTCAAGCAAACAGATGAGTAGGATTTTGGTTCAAAACTTGAACCAGTTTTTACCTTTTATAATCTTTTTGCCTGCACTAAGAACTTTTTCGAAGTTCTTCATTAGGGATGGAGAAAGTCATCACGGCCCCAGGCCCCAGGAGAAGGGCCACACTGTGGTGGGATGGTACACAA
The DNA here is from genome assembly GCA_013400175.1 of Phainopepla nitens. Lineage (NCBI taxonomy): Eukaryota > Metazoa > Chordata > Aves > Passeriformes > Bombycillidae > Phainopepla > Phainopepla nitens. The sequence goes on from VXBQ01000185.1 coordinate 205,373, forward strand.
GATCAGGAGGTCCTGATGGAAGCAGAAGCAGCAGGGAGCCATATCAGAATTCACCCATGGGGACAAAGTCCCCAGTGAGACATAGGGAAAGAGGTCGATCCAGGAAATATTTCTTGCAACAGACCCAGTGGACAGAATTCATGATGTTTAGATACATTCACACATGTATGGAAACGGGGTTTTCCCATAGGTACGAATGTTTTTGCATTGCCGTTTGTGAAAAATTGCACTTGCTAAGTCAACATTTCACACCTCCGCAACTGGGGACTACAGCAGTGGTGAAAGCCAGCTTCTCTGTTCTGCTAAAAAACAGTCTTTCTTGCTTACAGTGGGAAATTATGACTTTCAATGTCCAAGACCCAATATTTTTCTTTCTAAGGTAATCCTTGCCAGTCTCTTTACTTAGGAATTACTATCGTCAGAGGATATTTGCTATTTTCTTCCTTCTCCTTCTCCATGTAGAACTGAAACATCCTCCCAGGATATTCAATAATGAGGTCTTACCTTCTAAAGCTCCCAATAGCGCATCTATAGTGTGAAAACCTTTCAAAGCATAGTCCAAATTAAACTATCTACTGGGAAAAAGCAGGAAGAGACATCTTAAGAATGTATTTTGACAGGAACAGATCAGATGTTCACTAAGGAAAAAAACAATTTTGAAATTATTGTTCGCCTTGAACAAAGCTTGATTCATGAATCTTTGGCATTTGGATGAGAAGAAACAAGAATTCACTCACCTTTTGTTTAATAAAATAAAATCATCAAAAGCACATGCTACTGTAATATCAAAGTGCAAGACACAAATGAGCTGTCTGCATTTTGGGGTTTATTTAGGTCTCACTGGCCCTGATGAAATTCTCAAGTAAAGTATTGCAGAACAATGCTTTATGGAGGAATGATATTTTTGTGCTCTTCCTACCACGTAAACACACACTGCTTAATATAATAAACCATAAAATTATGAGAACTGCAGTTTATCACACATCTTGGATTGCCTTTCCTATCTTCCATTTTCTGTCTTGGGCAGTTTCTTTCCTTGGTCCATCAGTCAAAAATCCTTGAGCCGCTTCTAATATCAATTGGATACAGAAATGTTTCGTGTCTCTTGATAAAGAGAAAATTTTGTCATTGTCAGCCCTGCACACCTGTACATAGAAGTCAAGCTGGATGGCCCCTGTTCAAGTGAGGCATCTCTGAGTTCTAGGGATTAAAGCCTCCAATGCTTGTTTTGAAAGTTGGAGAGTGACACGGCCATCCCAGAAGCCCAGCTAAATCCAACTGCCCACACACCGTTTGGGTACGCCAGTGTCGAGTTCGGGGAACTGTTCCCACTGACTCAGTGAAGGGGAACAGAACCTGATGGGCGCAAGCCCAGAGCCACAGCTCCGTTGAGGATGCAAAACTGAGTCTGAATGAGGTGAAGAAGTGAAGGGAGGCTCAAGCACTTTGTTATTCTAATGAAGGTGTTTAACCCAAGAACGGTACAAGGCACAAGACCCCCAGACATCACTGCACGGGGTTTTAAACGAACAGAAATCAAGGGGTGGTAACAACGATTGAACCAATGGGGATCTTTGAGGGG